>JAODAL010005259.1:92500-145921 GCA_025379985.1 Phyllomedusa bahiana
TTACCGTTGGGCCAATAAAAGATATGTTGTATCCTGCAATCTTGCAATACCAATCCTTTGTGGAGTTTAGTGAATCCTCTTTGCATGTTGTTGTCGGAGGGGTTAAATACTTGGAGAGGTTGCTGGTGTGAATTTGTCTTCCCCTCTGCACTCCCCCCCCTCCCTCTTCATTGAACACTCCCGTTCTGTAAATATGTAACGCTGCCCCTTGCTGCCCCTTGCTCTGAGCGTTGCTGGGATTGTGCTGTTGATGTTGATGGCTGTAATCAGCCTTGTTGCTGTCTGTTTCCTCAGACTAATAGCAGAAAGATCAGAGCCGTGAGAGTTCAGGCAAAGGTTATCTTTCCCAGGTAGCACCTCGCCCTACCACAATTAGATTTTTTACTCTATTAGATTAATGAAATTTCAATGAGCTTGGTGCCCCCTGAAGCTTTGTTAAGGAAATAGATGGCGATACTGGAGTGTGACAGCTTAGTGAGTTTCAAGAAGCTGAATACGTCTGTGGAACAATCCACTCAGCTTATACTACATTGATCTCCTTTTAAGACACACATTGAATTTTTACTTCACTTCCATTGATTGGAGCATTTTTACTTTTTGCATACTATGCTTGTATGTAGATCTTTTTTTAGTTAAATTCACCAGGTGTGGCTCCTTATTTAATTGGCAAGTTCATTTAGAAATCACATGTTTTAGTTCAGTGGAACTACATCTATTGGCACAACATAACCATTTAAAAAAAGCTCCCATTAGAGTTTTTAAGAACATTTTTTAAGAAAATGGGTGATAAATGAGAAGCACTAGTGACATTCTGACTATAGCTAAATGGTATTTTATTATACTGGTTTTCTTGGGTAAAAGGATGGTGCTAAACTAATAGAGCAGGGACATTTGAGGCACAATTCCCCAGTATTTTGGAGGCTTAGATGACTGTTTTAATTCTACAAGTAGGCCAAGGTTATACATCCCTGCCCCAAGAAACTAAGACGAAGCATCCACTTAAAAGATGACTTATAACAGGAGTGTCTACCTCATTTTCACTGTGGGCCACATCAGTATTAGAGAATGTTCACATGGCTTATTTAGATGCTGTTTGGACGCTGATTTTTCAGCACCCAAAACAGCATCAAAACCTCGTCTGAAACGCTTCTTCAGAAGAGGTTTTAGACATGTTTCCTGGGGCATATTTGAATAGTTATTTGGGCGAGGTTTTGGAAGAGGTTTTCAACAATGTTTTCACCCATAAAATAGCCAGGACACAAAACGCGCGCGAGAAACGCGTCTAAAAACGTGCCGAGGTTTTGCACTAGGTATTGAAGCTCTCCATTGATTCCTATAGATGCTTCAAAAATTGACATGACACTTCTTTTTCAGCGTCCATAACTGCTTCCAAAGAAGCGCGTAAAAACCCCGTTGTGTGTGAACAACAACGCTGTTTTACATAGGAATCGATAAAAATGAACTGGGGGCGTTTTCGGGGTGGAAACGCTCCGAATACTTCTCAAAAAACAGTGTCTATAGCAGTCATGTGAACATTCCCTTATGGTCTTGGAGGGTGGTGATTTTGCCTTTGTAGGTCTGTCACAACTGTGCCATCACCTGTGAGTTTGTGATCAGAGCAATGTGGACGGTGCGCGCCAGAGCTCTGTATTGAAGATGGTGCCTGCTTTCTGTGCTGGCGCCACTGTCTCTGCCAAATGCGAGCTATGTCCTCAGGGGAAAATAGCAAGCTGGGCCGTCTGCATCCTGACCTTGTCCATCCCCGCTTGCTGTATCCAAGAACTTGCGGGCTATGTACAATAATGTGGAGGGATAGATTCAACCCTTGGACCTTAAAGGGGTTTTGCCACGATGCAATGTTGACGTGGGATCCTCCAAAATGGGTTTTTAATCACTTTTCTAAATATATGTGTGATTACAAAAATTGCAGTCTGAGAGAGCTACAGCCTTCCTTACATGCCCTTGGTTACTTCAAAGAGTCTATTAGATACGGCCTGACAAGAGCTGGACGGGCTTTCGCAGAGAGAGCTTCTTATCTGATGAGACTGAGCTGCAGAAGTTTTTAAGGCTCCGGGTAGCAATATGTTTTCTTTTGTATACAGAATAAACTAGTTGTAGTTTGATTAGATACCTGCTTTATCTGATGACAGGGAACATGAAGAAGCTTTCAAGCTGCTGTGTAGAAAAGCTGTTGTCTTTTGTACACAGAAGCCACAAGTTATAGTTTTTTTTTTTTTATTTCAGTGTACATGTCACAAGATCCTTTATGCAGCTCTGTGCTCTCTGCTGTGTGTGTTCTCTCTCTTTTCAGCTCTGTGATTGTTTACATTACATTAGCATCTTAGCAGATAAGGCTCCTGACAGTGCAGTCTCAGGCTGTCTTGCTGTATTGTGAATCCACTGTTGTACTGTTTATTATTTCACTTAAGTTTTGAGACTCTCCCTTGGATTCCTCACTCCTCACTCCCCCTCCCTCTCTCCCCTGCAGCTTCATGACTCGTGATGACGCGTGATTTGTTGACATTCTGCCTGTACTAACAAGAGAGGGGTAAGAATCTATCTCTCGGCAAATCCCCTTTAAGTTTGACACGTGATTTAGAAAAAAAAATGGTAATCTATTTTGCTAGAAATGCAATTTGTTTGACTTTTTAAGTCTTTTTTTTTTTTTTTTTAGATATTTCCTGTTAACCAGTAAATACATAGCTTTATCTACAGTCTTATTTACACAGAACTTCTTTTTGAATTGACCATAAGTAATTGTGCAGCAGTGGTGTATGAAATATAAATGATAAAGAGCTTATCCCACAATTAAATGACATACTTCATTTCCCCGTTAAAATAAATAAAAAGGTACTAGATATCAATAGATATCAATAAAAAGGTATCTAGATATTGCTGTTACATTCTTGATATGGCGCCACCTAGTGTTCTGTTGAATCCCTTTCATAATGTCCACCTTTTGTTTCCGGTGCTGGTGGTCACACATGCTCAGTAGCTTGGTCCCACTACATGATCCTCTTGTAGAGTGAGTTTTGGTATTTTTAAGTCCCATGCAGTAAGAATCAGAGAAATAGAAGGGACTTCTTTCCAGCAGTGGACATATTCGGTAAAAATGCTGAGAGGGGTACAAAAAAAAGCCACGGAGTGAAATAATAGCACAGAAGCTTTTCTTAAGATTCAGAAATAATTTGGGTCGCTTAACTAAGAAACATAATATTCATTGCATATTTCTTCTGCAACCAAAGCTCTTCAACATGGTTGTTGAAAATCTGACTTTTTGCTAGTGATTGTGTAGATGATTGTGCTCCTGTATAAGTTTAGAACCATGGAGCACCATGGAGTAACATCACTGTCCTTAATTACTCTGCTTTTTCTCTCTGTTACCTGGCTGGTATTCATACTCTAGTCTTTCAACCTGGGGATAATGTTCCTACTAAAACATATAAAGAAAGAAAGCTTGTGCTCACCGAGATGTTGAGATTTCCAATTCCTGGAGGCAATTCCCTGAATGTCCAAATTATGCCAATGGAGGGAAAACCCATCGGACACCGGCATAAACAATGCAACAAAATCCCAAAACTTGGAACCTCTGGCACCAAAAATCTATCCTTTAATTCAAAATCATGTTAAAGATGTTCAAGGTTCTCCATACTGTCTGGCACGTTTCGAGTGCTAAACGTTCTTACTCTACGAGTAAGAGCGTTTAGCGCTCGAAATGCGTCAAAGTATCATTTTTAACATGATTTTGAATTAAAGGATATGTTTTTATATTAGATTTTTGGTGCCGGAGGTTCCAAGTTTTTGGGATTTTGCTATAATGTTCTTATATTGGCCAGTAGCCAATCAGATTGTCTTAATCTAGATGAAATAAACCCAGCTTTCTGAAGTAGTTTACAGGCCTGCCCTAATTTAAAAGTTTTTTTTACAATCAGGTCAAATTCGGTGATTCTTTACTTGGGAACTTTATGATGAGGCAGCAGTGAGACGCTGTTGGTTGCCTTCTGCCCTGGTGGACGTGGCAGGACCATATACTACGAGATCGTCTTTTTATTTGACACATCAAGCAGTGCTTCCCCTCCTGTGCATGGTATTGGACAGCTGCACACAATTTTCATTGGCAATCATAGCAGATTGTTGGGACTGCTTCATTGTCTGAATGGTTACCTGGGTATGAACTATTACATATCTATATTGTTCACTTGTTGCAGAAAACATTAAAGAAGTTCTTTGAAAACCCTTTTTAATATATTCTATTACAAAAGTCTAAGTTCATATAGTGCAGTCCTCTGTCCAGGATCCTCCTCTTTTGGGTAGTGTCAAGTGATTAAAAGGAGCATCCCTTACCATGGAGGACCCGGCCTGTAATGCATTACACTGACAACACCTTACTTTGAATGCACGGTATGTAATGCTTACTTACTGAGAGATTTCACTACAAATTACAGTTTATTTCCGGGGGTTCCAGCATGGGGGCATTTTGGACGACATGTCCGAAAATTGGCATCGCCGCGGAAGTTTTTAGGTGCATTTAATTGGTGTAAAGTGCGCCTGAAAGTACGATCCTTTCAAAAACTGGCGTCTGGTATACCCTGCATAATACACTTAACGCCCCTAGAAAGGCGCATTGCGCAATCGCGGCGAATAGCCTATCATCGCTAGTGTACGTAATGCGCCGATCGAGGCGCTTTGCGTAATGGAGGTGCATAACATATCATTACTTGTGTATGTAATGCACCTCGATAGGCGCGTTGCGTTATGGAGGCGCACAACGCCTCATCGCTACTATATTTAGTGCCCCTTTTTAGGCGCATTACAATGTGTCATGCCCGGCATATAATGCGCCTAGTTTTGGTATATTACAGTTCATTTATATCGAATATGGCATCAAAATTTTTTTGGGCGCAAAATACACCAAAACTGTGGCACATTCGTATTGGCACATGTCGCCCTTTGTGATCAACTTATTGTTAAAAGACCCTTTTAACAAGGGATTGTCTAAAAACAAAGAATCTCTTTAAAGTGAAATCTGTCACATTGAAAAGTCAGTCTAATCTTCAGACAGAATGTTATAGACCAAAAGAAGCTTGGACGATTGAAGATGGATAAATAGATATGTGATGGATAACTGAGGGAAGAGTCAGTTTATTTTTCATTAATCTAAATCACAGTCATTTGACCACCATCTATATGTCTGCACACTTATATAGAGAAGGCTATCACTCACTGAAGAGCATCGCCCATTGCTCTCCTAAAACAGAAAAGGGCCCGCTTCATATGTGCGTTCCAACCTCTGGCACAGATTTCGTAAAAAATGCATGCAGCACTATTTTTCTGTTGAAGCGCCAGGACCACGACAGAAGCATGGCATACGCTGTTGTAGTCACTGGGTCCTTCATATACTGTTGGTGTTCCTGCCAACATATCAGTGCATCTGGCACCGCGACGTAGGTACCAAGCTCAAATGTGAACTGGGCCTAAGCAGGGATTCAGAATAATGACTTAGCAGTTAGGCTATGTTCACACGGCTTAAATTGGGACGTATTTCGGCCCGTATTTCGCGGCGTACTGCGCTAAATACGGGGCGAGAGACGTCCCAATAATTACGGTAATCCACAGTTCTCATAGAGAACTATGGATTCCGCCTCCTCTCCCCGCTCATACAATACGCCGCGGGGGGAGATAAGTGACGTCAATTACGAGCTAGCTCCCGAAGTCCCAACGTAATTGCAATTATGCCGTGTGAACATACCCTAAGGCTATGTTCACACGGCTTAACTGCGGGGCGGCACTTCGCCGGCCCATAGACAGTCATTCATTGCTAGCGGCGCGTATACGCCGCTAGAAAGTGACCTGTCAATTATCTCCCCCCTCGGCGTATTCGCCGAGCACCGAGAGGAGACGTAATGCATTGTTCTCTATGAGAACTGTGCATTACCGTAGTTACTGGGACGGATTCAGCCCGTAATTGGCGCACTACGGCGCGTAATTACGGACTGAATTACGTCCCAGAATAAGCCGTGTGAACATGGCCTTACACTGAACGTGTTACCACAAAACTATACATAAGTTTGCAGAGCTCCTTCTGCTTTACAATGAACTGCAGATTTGGCTGCACTTTGTAACAGGTTCACTTTAAACTGCCTCCGTCGTGTGCGGGCTAAGGCCTGGTTCACGTCTGTTTGGGAGCTTTCATCACAGACTCCGTCAAAAGTGAGAGAATTTTTTTCTGTTAAAATGCTGGACATTGCAATGGAGACCTGATAAACTGCATTGCAGTTACTAGAGTTTTCTCACCATGCAGTTTTACAGAGCTATAGCCAGTTTTAGACTCGCACTTTCTGGTCAGGCTGTTGTTAGGTCTATAGCAGCGATTGGCATATCAACTGAGCTACTCCTAGCTGACCCTGTTCCAGTGACTTGACTGCAGGGAATTTATAAAGTATAGTACATAAGGCTGCAGAGCTCTGAAAGGTGAAAGCTTTTCATTTAGTTAAGCAAACTACAACTCTGTTGCTTGAGATTAGACTCCTCAGGGAGTGATGCCATGGCCAAACTGACTGACTTATGGCACCTTGGAGCAATGAGAGATGAGAGAGAGCAGGCAGAGGTGGTTGGTAACCAGAGAAACTTGTGTGCTCTGAAATTGTCTTTATCTCCTGAAAAAAGCAAAATCAAAACAGCAATGTATTTGGTAATAATCTTCATTTCCGTCTATGTTAAAAGCTTATTATTGTAGTGAGGAAACCCCTTTAATGAAGTTAGTTGGTTAACAGGTCTAGTCACACCTCTGTGATGGAGGTTTTGAAGGGAATCAGGCCTAATATTTCTGCTCCCAAATGAACCTTCTAGGCAAAACTGATACCGTGCCATACATCATGCAGAGGCAGGGATGTCTCTCTCTGGGTCCTTGTGTCATGCACAGCTCCTCTCTTTTGTATGGAGTGTTGCTTTAAATTTTTTTTTTTCTTTGTACGGAAGTGGTGCTGTATTAAGTAAATATTTCATAGCCAAAGCATTGGAAAATTAAAGTAATAAATAACAGTAAATTAATATGAGCAATTCTACTAGAGGCATAGACAAGACATATACTGATATACACACACACTGTTGAACATAACTGTACTTGGTTTACGGACAGAAATGGATGTCTTAAAATTTGGAACCACCTGCCTCCTGCACACGCACATACATTTTGCAGCTTTTTAGAGTGCCGTGATAAAATGACACCATACTGTTCAAGAAATCCGAAGAGCTTGGAAGGCAGCAAGGTTTTAAGAACATCAGGGAGTCCTTGCAAATTATTTTGATTTAGAGCTCTCCACACCTCTGTGGAATAATTGTTCCTCTATCTTTGCAGCCAGATGGCATTTGGTAAACACAGCCATTGAGGGCCTGTAACAGGAGGCCCGCAGGTGATCCTTCAGGGGCTTTGTTTGCTCTCACTCATATTATCTGTGCAATCGCTCTTCTCACCGAAGACCACATACATCTATGTCGTATTCCAGAAGCCGGGGTTCCGGATTATCCCTTTCAAGTCACCTTTGTCCTGGCACCAAGCACTCTCTGGAATAGGAGTATGTAGGTCAGAGCCGGGCATACCCTTCACAGGAGTCTAGCCAAACATAGACTACATGGTGAAACCTTAGCGCACAGTCATTTATACAGCGACCGTTCAGACAGAAATACATCATGCAGTATTTTGGAGCTGCTACTCTGTGCAAATCTAAATAAACATTAAGGACAACCCTGTGTGGGTGTGTAGGAACCTTTCCAAAATTCTTCAAATACTTGTGGCTTAGGCAAACAGTAGAAGAATCAATGGAGCAATATGGAGTGTGTCAGAGCTGTGAGATAGATTCCTAGACTGTGCTTCCGGTCTTTAGAAAGCAGGAAAACTACATAGATGTAAATTCATTTCCTCCGGAGCTTGATTTTGGGGTGTTAGCAGATTAGGCTATGTCTACACTGCACAGTTTTACAGTTGTATTTTCGCCGCTATGTTCACACGGGCAAATTATGGCGCACATTTCGAGTCGTATTTGCGCTCTAATATGGGCGAGATGTGCACCGAAATTACGGTAATCCATAGTCCTCATAGAGAACTATGGATTACGCCTCCTCTCCCCGCTCGTACAATATGATCGTATTGTACACGTGAGGAGATAAGTGACATGACAATTACTTGCAGCGAATACGCGCTGCGAGTAATGACTGTCAATGAGGCGGGCGAGCCGCCGCCTCCCCGTGCCGCAGGAGTACGCGCGCATTAGCGCGACTCCCAAATCACACGGCGTAATTGCAGCCGTACTGTACGCGCCGCAATTACACCATGTGAATATAGCCGTAGGATTTTAAAACCGCTGAAAATACGATCGTTCAGGCAGCCCCACAGACTGCAATAGAAAAGACGAGCTGTAGTCTCCACAAGCGTTTTTTTTTTTTCTACGATCGTCTTTTGGTGCCGGCGTATTATACAACTTGTTGTATAATACGCCAGCGCTTTTAGTTTTTTCGTCGTCTTCCCATACAAAAACAAGAACCGACCGTGGTGTTTGCGCAAAATGTGACAAAAACACGGTCGTGCATCGAAAAAAAAATGTCCACTTTCGGACGTTTTTGTCTCATGCAGTGTAGCCCTAGCCTTACATTTTAAATAACATTTTGGCCAAAAACCTGCTTTAAGAACTGCATGCTTTTTTTTTTTTTTTTAGGTTTAAAGGGATTTTCCAAACTTTAAATTTTTTAAACTGCTCTGGAAAAATGAAAGCTGAGCTATGGGCAACAAAGACAGGTTTGATAAATGAGGCCCAATAGGGCATGTCCCCACGGCAAGGGTTTTCGGACGGTTTCTCAGACCGCCTGAAAAACTGGCCGAAAATTAGCACAATTGTGCTCTATGGAAAACCCGTGCAGCAGTCCCCACTGCACGGGGTCTCGTCCGGCAGTTTTTCCGCCCGCAAAACATTGTGCTAGCACAATATTCCATCCGGTTTCCGGACGGAATCTGTGCAAGCCAATGTGAAGGGGGAGGGCTTATCTCCGCTCATCACGGAGAAAAGGTCCCCTCCCCCCCCCCACCCCATCCACGGCCGTGGGGACAGTCGCAAAACAAGACAAATACCGGCCGGCAAACCGACCGGTATTTGTCCTGTGCCGTGAGAACGCACCCTTATATGGCTTTTATAAACCTCCCTAAGGCTACGTCTACACAGCAATGTTAAAATGCCGTCCAAAATCCGACAGTGTGTTAATATTGCTGTACTGTGGATTTTGGCCTGGGTTTGTGACAAAAGCCATGGTCGGTTTCTGGATTTCCCGCCAGCCTAGTACAAGGGCGGCACGAAAATCCGACGGGTATCTGGCAGAAGTTAGAACATGTTCTGTACTCTGTCAGGCAGCTGGCGGCTTCAGTAGAAAACCCGTACTATGTAGACTACAGCGTGGATGTTCTATTGAAGTCACCCCAGTGCTGGTTATACGGATTCAAAATACTGAATACGCTGAAAATCCGACGAGAATCCAGTGCTGTGTAGACATAGCCAAACACCTACAACTGTGCTTAAATAGAAAATTATCCCATACTTACCTCTCTAATCACCTCCGTTCCAAGCAGGTCCCTCACTGATGATGTCACGTTCATGGATCACATGATGCTGCAGCCAATCACTGACCTCTGTAGTATGCATGTGACATGTGACTACTGATGCCAGAGGTTGGTTGCAGCATCATGTGATCCATGAACGTGACATCATCATTGAGGGACCCAGGGGACACTGGAGCTCTGGCAGCGCTGGAATAGAGGTGATAAGAGAGGTAAGTAATTTTAGGCTTTTATAGTCTTGGAAAACTCCTTTAATGAACCTCATTTAGCAAAACTGTCAAGACTTTCTTTGTTGCCCATAGCAACCAATCAGCACTTCCCTTTTATTTTTTCATTTTTCCAGAGCAGTTTAAAAAATGAAAGCTGAGCACGGATTGGTTGCTACAACACGGGCAGTTTTACTATAACACATTTTTGATAAATGAGACCTTATTTGTTCATGCATTTTTTGCTAACTCAAATGTGTATTGGTACATGCATTTTTCTCTGATGATTTTTTCCCCCATCACAAATTGTGTGGTCCAACCAAAAAACACATAAAAAAAAAACAATGGTGATCTGTAGAAAGAAATACGCCATGAACTTCTCAAACGCTTCGCCTACAGTATGCTACGTTTTGAAAAAAAACTACTGACTGAAAAATGCATCTAAAGTGAAAATAAAACTTTACAAACAATGTCTGTAGTTCTTTTCATATTTGCCGCTGCAGGTTTTTAGCAGTAAAAAAAAAAAATTACTATAAAAACACATGCAAAAACAGAATTTGTGAAACCACTCTTACAATTATTTGGGTTGCAAAAGTCTTCCCACCCCTTGAACTGTGCCTCATTTTTAAATATTACAGCCACAAACTTAAATGTAATTTATTGGTATTTCATGTGATTGAGCAACACAAAGTAGCAGGTATTTGTGAAGTGTAAAAAATATGATACGGTATTTTCCAAATTTTTGCGAATTGAACTTGGCAGAAAACCAGTGTAATAAGTCCAATGGACTGTGAATGGAGCAAAAGAGTGCAACGCAACCTGACTCTTCCTGCAGATCGGGGTGTTCAGGATCACATTTCTTGTTATTGGTGGGATCAGACACCTAACCTGCTATTCTGTGGAAAGGTGATAATTAACTTTAAAGGGAACCTGTAGGGTGGTTAATGCTACCCTATCTCACAGCAGGGTGATAGAGGGAGCGCTATGATATATAGCTTTATATTAATTAAAGCTGAATTTCTAAGTAAAAAGCAGAGGAAATCCTGAAAGTAATATTGAAAGTAATGTAGACCCTGTCCCCACACAGGGTTTAACGGTTTGCTCTGTCCACACACACATGCAGGAAAAGTTGTCAATCAATGTATGTGGGCAGAGTCTGCATGATTCCCACTGTCGCTAAAAGAGTCCTTTTAGGATTTTTACGCAGAAATCCAGATCATATAACCCTTTATATACCAGAGCTCAGGTGTTATTGTCTATAATTTACCCCCATATACTATAGGTCTCAGCTTTACAGCTCTTATCATATGCCCCTAATTATCACAGAGATCAGGTTCTCTCCCTCTATCATATAACCCTATGTATCAGAGTTCGGCTTCTGTCCTCCATCATATAATCCTATATTTCGCCAAGCTCAGCTTATCCGTCTATTATATAACCCTATATAGCACAGAGCTCAGCTTCTCTCCTCTATCATATACCCCTATATATCACAGAGCTCAGCTTCTCTCCTCTATCATATAACCCTATGTATCACAGAGCTCAGCTTCTCTGCTCTATCATATAACCCCATATATCACCAAGCTCAGCTCATCCCTCTATCACAGGGGTGGGCAATTAATTTTCCCATGGGGCCGCATGAGAAAGTGCAATGGTTTTGGGGGGCCGGACTAATAAAAACATAGGATGAACGGGAAAAAATTCGTTTTTGGGGGATTATCTTTGTGGAAACTTACTGGGGGATGTATCTATATACCTCTATATATACTGATGGTACACAGTAAGGCAGGTATATACAGCTCTCCTCAGTAAGGTAGGTATGTAGATGTATGTCCCCTCAGTCTGGCAGGTATATACAGCTCCCCTCAGTCAGGTATATAGATATAGGTACCCGCAGGCAGGTATATAGATACACCTCCCCACAGGCAGGTATATAGATAGGTACAGCTCCCCTCAGGCAGGTATATAGATAGGTACAGCTCCCCTCAGGGAGGAATATAGATAGGTACAGCTCCCCTCAGGGAGGAATATAGATAGGTTTAGCTCCCCTCAGGCAGGTATATAAATAGGTACAGCTCCCCTCAGGCAGTTGTATAGATAGGTTTAGCTCCCCTCAGGCAGGTATATAAATAGGTACAGCTCCCCTCAGGCAGGTATAGAGATAGGTACAGCTCCCCTCAGGCAGGTATATAGATAGGCACAGCTCCCCTCAGGCAGGTATCTAGATAGGTACAGCTCCCCTCATGAAGGTATCTTGATAGGTACAGCTCCCCTCATTCAGGTATCTAGTTAGTTAGGGCTCCATACAGGCAGGTATATAGTTAAAGCTTCACACAGGCAGGTATATAGCTAGTTAGGTCTCCATACAGGCAGGTATATAGTTAGGGCTTCCCACAGGCAGGTATATAGTTAGGTGTGTCCCAGGCAGGTATATAGATAGCTAGATGTGTCCCCAGGCAGGTATATAGATAGTTAGGTGTGTCCCCAGGCAGGTATATAGATAGTTGTGTGTCCCCAGGCAGGTATATAGATAGTTAGGTGTGTCCCCAGGCAGGTATATAGTTAGTGTGTCCCCAGGCAGGTATAGAGATAGCCAGGTGTGTCCCCAGGCAGGTATAGAGATAGCCAGGTGTGTCCCCAGGCTGGTATATAGATAGTTAGGTGTGTCCCCAGGCAGGTATAGAGATAGATAGGTGTGTCCCCAGGCAGATATAGTGAGGTGTGTCCCTAGGCAGGTATATAGATAGTGAGGTGTGTCCCCAGGCAGGTATATAGATAGTGAGGTGTGTCCCCAGGCAGGTATATAGATAGTGAGGTGTGTCCCCAGGCAGGTATACAGATAGCTAGGTGTTTCCCCCAGACAGGTATGTAGTTTAAGGGCCAAAATTAAAAATAACAAACACTAATACTCACCATGGCTTACCTGCTTCCCGGCCGAGCGCGCTCATCTTCCATCCGAGGAGCTTCCCGAGCTGGTGGCGTGAGGGACGTCATGCCGCCAGCGCCGGGACGCTCCTCCGTCAGCTCCTGGGCCCGCACAGAGTTATTACTCTGTGTGCGCCGAGGAGAGGCAGCGGCGCGGTGAGCGGAGTTCACCTCGTCGCTGCCTAATTTACCAGCAATAGTAGCGCTGACGGCCCGCGGCGGCCTCTCAGCAAATACCGGCCGCGGCCGGCCGTTCAGCGCTACTATTAGTGACCTGGGCAAACGTGGGCCGCATCGACTAGCTGGAGGGCCAGTATTTCGGCCCGGGGCCTACTTTGCCAGGTCTGCTCTATCATATAACCCTATATATCACAGAGCTCAGCTTCTCTCCTTTATCATATAACCCTATATATCATAGAGCTCAGCTTCTCTCCTCTCCTCTATCATATCCTATCAGCATAAACAACCTGACACATTCCCTTTAAGTTTAGTACATGAGTTTGCAGCAAGCTCTTACACTCCCTCTGCTGGCAGCAGTAGGTAACTATAAAAACTTCAACTTGGAGACCAAAAAATATAGCTTGATTTATTTATTTTTTGGTCTTGGTAACAGGAAGCGCCCAAATGTATTTTCTTTATATGGTAGCGTGGAGCCCCCTTTTTTTGAGTCACACAGGACAGATGTGCACAACATGAAGATTACAAGCCACATTGCCTTAATGCGTGGAGGGCGTCAGGAAAATTGTACCATATGGATACAGTGTCGGTAGCATTTCGGCACTTGATAACATTAGATGCCTGCAGCCCTGCTTACAACTTTACCTAATCAACGGCCTGTGATGCTACCATAGCAGTAGGACAGTCTGCTTGCTTTTCATTGTGCCCCATAGGACTTTATGGGTTCTTAAAGCAGAGTTGCATGGTTTCATTGTATCATAGCATCTCCCAATTTCAAGTGGAGATATAAGGTTATATACCTGGCTCTTTAGATGAAATGAAATACATTGATGACTGAGTCCTCCAGAGCAAGAGATGTGCTTTAAATAGTTTTTTCCATCACAGACATTGATGCTGTATCGATAGGATGTTTGTGATGGCAGACCCATTTTAGTTCATAGGACTAGGCTACGTCTGCACGGCTATAACAGAATCTGACGGTATTTTACTTTTGCCATGTAGACGTAGCTTTAAAGGGGTTTTCTCACCACAATAATTGCCTTTTTTATTTTGCCTTCTTGAGGAGATAAGAGATTTTATCTCTTCTGAATGAGCACAAGTTTCTCCTGGTTACCAACCATCTCTCTCTCCTCTCTCTTATCTAAATTGTCCCGAACGTGATGAGTCACTTACTGCTTTGTGGAATCTCTAGAAACTGGGCTTGCTTTGTTTAAGATAAGGACATGTTTTCACTCCTTAGGCCATGTTCACACGGCTTATAATTGGACGTATTTCAGTCCGTAATTACGCGCCGTAGTGCGCGAATTACGGCTGGAATCCGTCCCAGTCATTACGGTAATCACAGTTCTCATAGAGAACTATGGATTACGTCTCCTCTCCCCGCTCGGTGAATCCGCCGTGGGGGGAGATAAGTGACATGTCATTTACTAGCGGCATATATGCGCCGCTAATAATGATAGTCTATGGGCTGGCAAGGTGCCGGCCACCCGCCCCGCCCCCGTCAACACGGCGTAATTGCGGGGTATAATTACGCCCCGCAAATAAGCCGTGTGAACCCAGCCTTAAGGTGCGTCCCCACTGCACAGGACAAATACCGGCGGAGTAAAGCCCTCCCCCTCCACATTGACATGCACAGATTCAATGTTTTGCGGGCGGACCGTGGGCGGAAAAACCGGGGACTACTGCACGGGTTTTCCATAGAGCACCATTGTGCTCGTTTTCGGCCGGTTTTTTAGGCGGTCTGAAAAACTGCAAACCGGCCGAAACCCGTGCTGTGGGGACATGCCCTTACAGCTCTGTAGTCTTGTTTACTACAGATTTGACATCTCCTGCAGTCATTTCAGTGTGACAGGCTTAGCTGCTATAGACCTGCTTGCAGCCTTCCCATTAAGTGCGAGTCTGAGGCTGCCTGTGACTGTGAAACTCCATGGTGAGAAAACCCCTTTAATTGTTTTCCATGTGTTTTATTAGGGTATATGGACATCATATTAGTCTGCAATAATGTGATTACTGCATCTGTTGGACTTTGGTTATGGGCATCCCGTTCTCTTACTATGGACTTAACTGCTTTTTCACTACTTTTTGCTAGTTTCACATTATACCCCCATATAATTGCACTTAAAGACAATATCATCAAGAAGTGACATATTTTTAATTCCCGGTTTTTATGTTAAACATATTTTTGAGATCATATGTTTAAAAAAAATAAATAAATCATATCGATATCAAAATTGAAAAAAAGAAATCCTGTGGTTTTCACTTTGGTCACTAGGCCTAAAAATGATCTGACACTTTCAGTTTTGTAAAGAAAACCTTACAGCAGTCTCCTTATTATCAGCACAGACAGGATTACATTGAAAGGTGACACCAATGTGTATAGATATCACAGTATCCACCATTTACAATAGGAGATAGTCACAGCTTCCCCTCCCTGCACACTGACTTCTTCCCAGGTCACAGAGCCTATAAAACTCTCCTATAGAAGTCAGTGGGTCTGCTCCTTTTCACAGGCTACTACGTTTTATGTAGCTGCTGTAAAGCATCTCTCTAAATGTTGTTAAAAGCAGCTCAGGCAAGATGGCTGCCTCCATAATCATATACAGACAACAGAAGAAAAAAATATGCAATCAGAAAACTAAACCCGCTAAGAAGAAAAGAATATGTATCAGTATCTCATTTTAATTCATAAAAAAATAGATTGTGACAGATTTCCTTTAAGTATGGGGAATTTAGAGGCCAAGCTAACACCCTGAACTCTTGGTCATGTTTCTCAGACCATTCCTCAGACATGTTATCCCTATGGCAGAGGCATTATCCTGCTGGCAAGGGACACTGCCATTACGAAGCACAGTTACCATGAAGGTGTGTACTTGGTCTGCATCAATGTTTATGAAGGTGGTAAGTTTCAAAGTAACATCAGCATGGTGCCAGGACCTGAGGTTTGCCTGGACATCATTGTGCAGAGCATAACACTGCGTCTGTCGACACTCTGTCTTGCTATAGTGAATCCTGGTGACTTCTCTTCCTAAGGTAAACCATGCAAACATCGCTGACCATCCACATGTTCAAGAAAACATGGATTACCAGTTAAGGCAACCTTTTTTCAATTCTCTATGGGCCAGTTCTAATGCTTACATGCCCATTTTAAAGGGAACCGGTCACACAGTTTATGCCCCCCTTGCTGAGGATGGCACAAGTTAGTGTCAGACCTGCTGTTTCCAGCGCTGTTTCCCTTATTCTGTAAGACGCTGTAGTTTTAGAGCATTTACACCTCAAATCTTATTCATGAGCAGGTGTTAGCCCCGCCCACCAAAGGCTATACCTGCCCACCTGACAGTTATTCACATGTTTCTACCTATTCAAAGTAATAATTTAATCAGTTGAGGTGGGCGGGAATAGCCTAAGGTGGGCGGGGTTTGAAAAAAACTGAATCTGACTCTTTTCTTTTTGAAAACTTCAGATTTGAGCATTAAAGGGAACCTGTCACATAGATTATGCCCCCCTTGCTGAGGGCAGAACAAGCTAGTGTCAGTCCTGCTGTTTCCAGCGCTGTGTCCCTTATTCTGTAAGATGCTGTAGTTTTCGTGTATTTAGTGCTCAAATCTGCAGTTTTCAGCCAGAAAAGTCATTCAAAGAGTCATTTTTTTCAAACCCCGCCCACCAGAGGCTAGCCCCGCCCACCTCTACTGATAAACCTATTACTTTGAATAGGTTTGAAAACGTGAATAACTGTCAGTGGGTGGGGCAGGCCTTTGGTGGGCGGGGCTAACACCTACTCATGAATAAGATTTGAGGGGTAAATGCTCTAAAACTGCTGAATCTTACAGAATAAGGGGCACAGCACTGGAAACAGCAGGTCTGACACTGGCTTGTGCTGTCCTCAGCAAGGGGGGCATAAACTATGTGACAGGTTCCCTTTAAGTCAGTGTAGGCAATGTGATCAGAAATCATTCACGCAAAAAAGTGTAGAATCCAGCTACAGCACCATAGATACCAATCTTCATTTATGTAAATATCCACAATTAAAAACATTGGGTGATGTGTAGGTTTCAAAATACGCTTACGCGTTTCGGGCAATATATGCCCTTGATCATAGCATAGGCACTCTGAGTCTGCACCTACACAGCCCTATAGGCAGCAGGCAGCAATGCACTGTGTGCTTGGAAACCTTTCTGTTCTAGACAGTGGTAACTTTTTTGCAATATGTACTTTTTGAGCTCTTCAGTCTAGATGTGCCAAACTTCACCCACACGCATTCCATGAGCCTTTGGCGTCCATGTCCCTGTTGATATATTACTATTGTCCTTGGACATTTCTGCTGGTCATTTTGGAGACCTCACATTTTGAAGATGTGCTGACCCTGTTTAATCATCACAAATTGGCCCCTGTCTAAGTCACTTCCATCCTCATTCGTGGCCATTTTTTCTGCTTTCACAACATCAAATTCCGGAACTGACCGTCCACTTCCTGCCTAATGTATCCCACCCCTTTTCAGCTGCCATTGTTATGAGGTTATTTAACTATCAATGGGTTTAAAATTCTGATTGTTATGTAATATATTTATAAATTATCCAAAAATTTAAATGTTATAAAGCAAATGTTTTGTTAAAGCCCTGTGACCTAATTAAGACGTACCAGTGACTTCTTGCTGAATGGAAAGCAAGGCATAGCAGATGCAGCTCTCATGCATTTCTTCATTCATAGATCATTTATAACAGTGATCTATTGCAGGCTGTCAAATCACCCAGAATTAGATCACTATTATAAGTGATAGTTTGTTCCTAGGTGTTGGAGGCATTGGATATGTACTGCCTGACTTAACATTTTTGTAATACAATTAAAACAATGAAAAGTAATAATTTTTGCTTAACCGGTAAATAAAAATGATTATATTTCTGAAATTCCTCCTTCCTGTAGGGCTTTGGTCTATAGAACAGAGGAGTTTGTGAATATATTGCTATAAATTTTTTATATAAAATATATATATAAATTATATTATTATAATATATATAATAATTAAAAAAATAAATATATATATATATATATTCCAAGAAAAAAAACCTTTTTTCCCCTTTAGGCAATTTTTATAGATCTAACCCCCTTTTGTGACTGCAAAAAGTAACTTTCAAAACCCAAATACAGCAGCACATAGATGATACTAAAGCCATACAGACTTTGGGAATTTTTTTAAACATTAAAAATGCTTTTGCTGTGCTTTATAAAATGCACAAAATAAAAGCTTTTAGGGTGCGTACACTGCATGCCGTTTGGATTCATCCTAAAAATTTCCCGCCCGGGGTTTTTCCCCATTTTTTGGAGGGTTTTTTTGGGGAGGGTTTTTTCTCCCGGTTCATGGATTCGTCGTCCCCCTCAACCACTGAAATGCACATCTTCCACCGAAAAACTGTGTGTGAGATTGTCAATGTTGAAGGTTTTTCGGAACGCCAACGGTGTAAAAAAAAGTCCAGCAGAAAATCCGTTCAGTGTGGACTGCTGAACAGATTTTCTACTAACGTCTAGGGGGAGGTTGCTAAATTTGTTTTCATATTTTTTAAAATTTCGAAAACCATTTTAAAAAACCCGCCCAAAAACCTTGCCGTGTGGACGACCCAAAAGGGCCACGTCACACGGCTATTCAATCCGAAAATTGGGGGACGGTTTCTGCCTGCAATAGGGTTTGAATAATGGGGGGGCCTGCCCCCTGGCCCCATAACTTTCATTATCCAGGGCGCGTATTTCCCCGGGGATAAATAAAACATGTCATTTTTCCTCCCCGCCCGGGCGGATTCGCCGCCCGGGTTTGGGAAGAGGGAATTCACAGTTTTTAAATTGAAACTGGGGATTACCGAAATTGGTTTGGGAGGGATTCCAGCCGAAATTGCAGCGCAGTAGGGCCCCAAATACAGCGGAACCCCGGGTGCCCAAAATAACCGTGTGAACGGCCCTTAAGTGGGGAAATTTTGATAAAATCCCCCAAGGGTAGCCTAAACGGGAAAAAGCAAAGTCCTATGTACGGGGCAAAAGCCTCCATATATTCAAGGCTGGGCTACATTAACACTAATTAAAAAGGACCTCTACACCCATTTTGGAGGGGGAAAACGATTTAAAATGGAGCGCCCACTTCAAATCACAACCAAAAAAGTTTATTGGTCCACATCTAAAATAATCCCGTAAAACTCGATAAAAGCCGATTTTTCAGCAAAAAAAAAGGGTTAAAAAAAAAAATCCAACCGGTTTATATTTAGTCACTGCCCGGCACTCGGGGCTCAGGGCCCTTCCCCCGCGGGGGACATTTCAGCTATACAACGCTCACAGGGGGCATAAAAAGCAAAAGCCGGAGTACGCCCTGGTCCTGCACTTCAGTGGACGGGGCCCGCTGTGGGCGATCTTTCCCCAAATACGACTCCCTGAGAGGGGGCATACAGGGGGAAATACCACTGCGGAGCAGAGAGCGAGCGCTTCCGCCCGCAGTGGACTGGGGCCGGCCACAAACTCGCGGCGTCTGGCGTTTCCGGGATAGGGAGCGGCATGCATCATGCGCCTGCCCCCCCCACCCGTGCCGACAAGAAGACTGAGTGGAGCACCCGGGAGGCGGAGCAGCAAGGGAGTGAGGTAAGTGCCCTACTTGCATTTTTTTTTTTAAATAACCCTGCCTATAACTATCTTTGGGGACATAACCCTGCCTATAGCACCAAAGGGACATAACCCTTCCCAAAGGGGGCATAACCCTTCCTGTAACTACCTATGGGGACCCTAACCCTGCCTATAGCTACCTATGGGGAAAAATAACCCTGCCTATTTGCTTAAACCCCTTTGGGGGCATAAACCTCCTATACTGCCCATAACTAAACCCATGGGGAACCCTAACCTGCCTAAACTACCTAAGGGGACAAAAAACCTGCCTAGACCTGTCTATTTAAACCCTTTTTATGGGACATAAAAACTGGGGCCCTGAGGGAAAATATACCTGCCAAACCCCCCTATGGGGGCATATACCTGCCATACCAGCCTATTTGGGGGAAAATTTTTCTGCCTATGTAATTTTTTTTGGTATATTTTTTTTTTTATATTTTTTTTTTAAAGTACCAGTAGCCGCTCATTTTTCCCCCCTAGGCTTATACCGAGTCAATAACTTTCCCCTTTTTTTTGTGGCAAAAGTAGGTTTCCTTTGGCTTATTCTCAAGTAATACGGGATAATTTTTTGTGGTTTGTGTAACCAAAAATCCCTAACTTTTTTTTGAGGGAGTAAAACAAAGTAAAGTGTGGGGGTGGGGTAGTTATTATATATTTTTATGTGTGTATATTTTAATGTACTGTATATATATATATGTGTATATATGTACAATATATTAGCACTCGAGACGCAAAACCTTTCATAGGTTTTCATTTCCCCTAAAAGTGATTTAATCCCTAGAACTTGAATTCTGAAGGAAGACTATTTGATCATTAATGTCAGCAGCATTTCAAGACCGATTCAGTGTTCACTTTCACGTAAATTTGAGATAAACCGCAATAATTAAAAAATGCCTTTAAAATGTACATTTGCTTTTCAAACTCACAAAAAAGCAGAGGTGTGAAAAAAATAGATCAAGGTTTGCAAAATTGTAATATACTACGATCCTCTATATCAAGAAGAGCTGGTGTTCTCCAAAACGCTGAAACTGAGGCCCGATAGTATGTGATCATCAGCCAAAAAGGTGTTAAAATATGTATACTGCAAACACCTGTTTTGCTAGCACAATTGACGTTTTTGCGCACATAGAGAATGCTATGTATAAAACTACAGCTAAATAATGTATGCACACGATCATCTTTACACTACTTGGCATTAAACAGCAATTATAAGAAAAACTCTACTACAGTTCAACTTTAAAACTAAAATGCATACTGAAGCAGAACCCTTTGTATATAAAATGTGCTCTGGGTTCTGGTTGAGTTCATACAAATTGTGCCTACGTTCACAGATGCATGTATTAAAGAAATAATAGTAATGCACTACTTCTTGCATGCAAATTAAAAATCATGGAGTATATAGGATTGTAATTTCCCATATATGAAATCTAATTAATCAATAATGGCAAATACCAAAACCTAATTCAGTGCATTCATTTGAACTGATTTCTTGTGCAGAAATTAGTTTTTGGTAGGGTCAGCATATTTTCTTTTAGAAATCCATGGCAATAAGGATAGGGACAGTGTTAAACGTATAAAGGTTTTGATTGGTTTTGCATTTAGGTGGGGAAGTGCAGTGCCTCCAGTAGAGTCAATAAATGGCCCAATAAGACACATAGGGATGACTACTCGTCTTTTCACTCCTTTTTAGGAGAAAGGAATCGCCTCTCATTCCCCCTCCAAAATGTGAAATTAGCATTAGGTGAATGCCTTGAGTTGAGTAGCTTCCAAAATGTGGTCTTTGTGGGAGTGATTGTTATATTTAAAGCAAATGTGATAGGTGGTTTATTGTACCCCATCTGGGAGCAGGAGGTGATAGAGGGAGAAAAGCTGAGCTCTGGGATATATATAGGTTCATATAATTTGGAGCAGGGTTTCTGAGTTAAAATTGGAGGGGAAAAAAATCAAACCAAAAGGGAAAGTAATGCTAACCCTGCCCATATACAGTGATTGACATTTTACTCTGTACACTCATGGATACAAGAAAAGCTGTCAATCACTGCATTTGGGCGAGGTCAGCACTGTCTGTAAAGGAATCCAGTCTGTATTTTCTCTGCTGTTGACACAGAAATTCAGCATCAGATCATAAAACCCTATATATCAAAGCTCAGCTTCTTTCCTCTATCATATAACCATATGTATAACAGAGCTCAGCTTCTCTCCCTCTATCACATAACCCTATATATAACAGAGCTCAGCTCCTCTCCTCTATTATATAACCCTATATATCACACAGCTCAGCTTCTCTCCTCTATCATATAACCCTATATATCACACAGCTCAGATTCTCTCTTCTATCATATAACCCAATATATCATAGAGCTCCGCTTCTCTCCTCTACCATATAACCCTATATATCAAAGCTCAGTTTCTTTCCTCTATCCTATAACCCTATATATCAAAGCCCGGCTTCTTTCCTTTATCATATAACCCTATATATCAAAGTTTGGCTTCTTTCCTCTATCATATAACCCTAAATATCACAGAACTCAGCTTCTCTCCTTTTCATAATACCCTATATATCACAGAGCTCAGCTTCTCTCCCTCTATCATATAACCCTATATATCACAGACCTCAGCTTCTCTCCTCTATCATATAACCCTATATATCACAGAGCTCAGCTCCTCTATCATATAAACCTATATATTACAGAGGTTAGCTTCTCTTTTTTACATCCTGCTCTCAGATAGGCCAGCATAAATAGATTCTCTATAAGCAGCATAAAGCCTGAAAAACATTCTTAAAAAAACAATTAGCGGAGAAAAGCCCTCTCCCTCCACATTCACTTGTTCATATTCCGTCCGAAAACCGGATGGAAGAATGAACATGTTCAATGCTTTTCGGGCGGCCGGCGGTCTGAAAAACCGCCGGGCGGAAAACCCATACAGTGGGGACTGCTGCACGGGTTTTCCATAGCGGTGCATGTAAAAGTTTGCAGCCGGTGTTTCAGACAGTTTGCAAACCTGCAAACCGGTGCTGTGGAGACATGGCCTAACCCTTCATACGTAGAGCACCCACCCCCCACCCAAGAAGCGTGACCCTGATCAGCAACCTGTCTCTCAAATGACCCAATACTAATTGTCACCCCAAAGTCACAAGGGTAGTGGTAGATACAGGGAAAAAGTATTTAAGCTCCAACCACCACCTAAAACCACATATATGTAGTAGTTAAGATGCGCATGGAAGATATACACATAGACATACATTGACATTCCACCTGTAGAAAAACCAATACAGTTACACATAGAAAATACTGTATAAAATCAGCATTCCTAAATCTTAATGGGAGGTAAAATCCCTGGAAAATTAACTAAAAAATAATAATGTCCCTAGAGGTCTTCGTATCTCAGTTGTACCAGCAAATAGATCCAGGTCACCTGGCTTAATAAAGTATGAAGAGGAAGCTGTACTTGGCTCACTTCGGTTTCTGTGATTGGTGGTAGAACAAAAAAAGTAACAGTAGAGAGAGCCTCCCTCAGATTACGTGATATTATTGTTACAGCGTTAAAACTAAAGGGGGCACAGATTTTAACAAAAGAGAAGTAGAATTGCAAAATAATATGGAGAAATTAACATATCTTAAAGGGGTTTTGCCACGATGTAATGTTGACGTGGGATCCTCCAAAATGGGTATTTAATCACTTTTCTAAATATATGTGATTACAAAAAGTGAAGCCTCTGAGAGCTACAGCATTTCTCAGTCCCCCTTAGTTACCTGAAAGTTTGCATTAGACACGACCAGAGGAGCTGATCTGGCCGCGCTTGTGTGAAACACTTCTTATCTGATGACAGGGAAAATGAATGAGCTTTCAAGGGGCTGGGGAGAAAGTGCAGTGTATGAGCCTGTGTCTTGCTGTATAGATAATCCACTGTTGTAATTTTATTATTTGAGTTAAGTTTTGAGACGCTCCCTTCTTCCTCACTCTCTGCTCACTCCCTCCCTCTCACCCCTGCAGCTTTCATGACTCAGCGTGATTTGTTTATATTCTACTCTGTGCTGATAAGGAGGTAAGGAACTCACGTCCTGGCAAAACCCCTTTAAGAAAAGAAAGTATCTTGGGGGCCAGTGCTCTATGTGGGGTGGGTTAGGGTAATAGTAGGAAGTACATCAATACAGACAGTCCCTGGGTTACGAATGAGACTGGGGACTGTAGGTTTGTTCTTAAAGGGGCTTTATCATTTGAATCACTGGAGCTCTTGAGCTAATTCTATGAGATTCAATTTCAAATCCAGGGGCGAGTCTCTCTTCTTAGAAGGCGTGTCTCTCCTGCCAGGAGGTGTGTCTCTCCTCTCAGCAGGCATGTCTTTCCTGTCAGGAGATGTGTCTCTCCTCACTGAAGAGTTGTGACATCATCATTCTTTATGTGAAGGGGAAGGGTTTCTGGAGAGGACAGCTCTGCAGCCTCCTGCAATGTTCTCTGGTCTGCAGAGCCTTCATCTCCAGGCTGCACAAGCTCCTTGCTGTGCTATAACCAGTGATACACACAACCTGAACTCTGTTATCAGGCAGGAGCCTGTATAAGACTGTGTTATATGAGGGGATCTATGAGTTACACAGTCAGTAATTAGTCAGATCGTTCACCTTAGAGCTGGGAGATGAGTATAGAGCCAGCAACCCTCTCACATAGCTGGTTTCACCTTTGATTTTCACAGCTCAGAGGGGAGTAAACACAGAGTGTGCTGGCAGCCAATCACAGCACAGGGGGCCTGTCCGGGGACAGTTCCTGTCCAGGACCGTGTCCCAACAGGCTGATTGAAATGTCAGTCAGCCAATCACAGAAAAGGGTGTGTGTCCCGACTAGCAGCTGCAAAAAATACCTATTGATGCACAGAAAAGCTCATATCTGCTATACTAAGTGACTTAGGTAAAGCAAACTCATTACAAAAGTGCTTATTTTTACTGTCCCCATAATCTGAGATATGATCTTTGTAGCAAGAATACCGCTTTAAGTTGAATTTGTATGCAAGTTGGAACAGGTATGTTTGTTAAATGTAACTCCAGCATTTTGGATAGTGCAGGGAAGTGTTTTTTATATTTGTTTTGCTATCTGTGCCCCTGCTAAGAAGATTTCACATCATGTGTTCTTGTGGAATGCTGGAACTTGTCGTTCCACAGCTACCATTTGCTATGGAACATAGAACTACAAGTGCCAGCATGTCACATAAGTCTCCGTTTGTAACTACGGGACAGATGTAAGTCGTAACGGTGTAAGTCGAGGACTGCTTGTATTTTATACTTGGTATAAAAAGTTAATGTGTCCAGATTTACAGATTATTTAAATAATTGCCATAAAATTCTGTGACCAGATTATTTATTGGTGGTTGCCGGCCCATGTGTACAACACAATGGTCATTGATATTTGCTATGTTTCAGATAAGTAGCATGCTTGATATCCACAGATGGGGTTTTTCTGGGATCTATAGAACCAAGATGGTAAGAATTGCCGGATTATCTGTTAACACAGGGTGTGCTATATAGCAAATAAACTGAATATCTGATTTTTGTTTTTTAATGTTATGGGTCTTCTTTACTTTACGTTAAATCCTGTTAAACACTTCCTGAGTGCTGTTTTAAATAATGAGGGTTGCAGTTCTTAAACTTACCAGACAATTAAATGTATAAGACTTCTAATATTCTAATAAATTATGGCTACATGAAAAAGGCAAACAATAAATCCCATTTATTTGCTTGTGTGGTATTTTAAAAGTAATGGATTTTGAAAATCCAAATTTTCAGTAAATTTCTTTTTTTTTTTTTTTTTTTAAATATAAACAAATTGTGTCACCAAAATGTACAATGTATCACAAATTAAACCTTCTCAGTGTATGTCCACCCCCCAAAGGACAAAATGCTAGATGGTTTCTGAATCCTAAAACCGCATCGTCCAACAAATATTTAAACACTATTTTACCCAAGATCCCGAGGATTCTTAACCCAGTTTTCTTTTTTTGGCTCAGTTTCATGATTCAATTTTTCAGTTGTATCAGAGCACAATTGAGTTTTCTGTGCCAAAATCCAGGGCACAGAAGATGCACAAAGCTTTTTGGTAAGTTGGATAAGTAAAAGCATTGCTAAGTGACTATCAGATAAATTGAAATGTCATATTGAAAAATAGGGCTAAATAAAGAAGTCCAAAATTTGCTGCATACTTAAAGGGAACTTGCCACATTGAAAATGAGGTCCAGACTATGTTATAAAGCATGAGGAGACAAACCTTTTTGTAGGAAAAGTTACTGTATAACCTGTAATTTGTTGATCAAAGTCTCTGCCCATTCTGGGCTTAGGAGTCCAGTGGGCGGTCCTTATCAGTGATTGACAATAATTTTCTATGCCTACTAATACGGGAAAAGCTGGTTATGACGGAGTTTGACTGCTACTGGACTCCTAATTTCAGGATAAGCAGGGATCTGGCTGAATAAATTACAAGTTATGCTAAACTTGTCCCAACAGAACTATACAATTTATCTTCTTAGCTACTGCAATTAAGACTGCTTCTACTAAGCTGAACAGTGTGTTCAGCATGACAGGTTAACCTTAATGGGCAATAGAGGGTGGTCTTCGGCTTAAAAGCCTCCTCTCTTGGCCAAAGTGGAGAGAGGTTACAAAATGTTCCTCTTGGAGAACCTGTCCTGTCCTGCATTATACAGGCAACTCTTTTACTTGAAAGGGCCCTGTGTAATACCCAATTTCCCCTGTAGTGGCTTTGTAGAGAAATAGATTGCTTTCGGTTATTGCTGATCGCTGGGTGCGCTTGTGATCAACTTACTGTCAAGGAGGATCCCTATGCTAAAATGAGATTACTGAAGCAGGGAATTGAACCCTTAAACAGTCCTAATTATGTGATTAAAATAAGATGCAGAATTACAGTATCTCACTAAAGTCAATACACTCCTCACATTTTTGTAAATATTGTATTATATCTTTTCCTGGGACAAAACGGAATATATGACACTTTGATATAATTTAAAGTAGTCAGTGTACAGCTTGTGTAACAGTGTAAGCTTGGGGTGCCCTCAAAATAACTCGTCAAATAATCTCCAAAAAAATGGGAATCTCGCAAGAGATTCAACACACAGCCATCAATGTCTAAATTGCTGGCAACAAAAGTGAGTACCCCTCTAAGTGAAAATGGACAAATTGTGCAAAAATGTCAATATTTTGTGTGGCCACCATTATTTTCCAGCACTGCCTTAACTCTCTTGGGCATGGAGTTCAGTAGAGCTTTACAGGTTGCAGCCAAGTGACCTGCAACCCAGAAGGGAGTGGATCATGCTCTGCTTCAGTATATCACAGTACTTGTTGGCATTCATGGTTCCCTCATTGAACTATAGCTTCCCACAACCGGCAGCACTCATATAGCCCCATATCATGACACTCCCACCACCATGCTTGATTGTATACAAGACACACTTTTCTCTTTATACTCCTCACCTGGTTCCCATGGGGCGGTTTTTTGACGCAAATTTATAGTAAAACGGGAAAAAATGGAGACAAATTTAAAAATGTATGGGGAATTTAAAACCCCGGAAAGAATTGCGAAAAAAAAAGATGAAAATTGTAAAAACAGCAACTTTTTTCTAGCCGCCATAAAGGGCCCCAAGGAGAAAAGTGTATTCAGCTTTAAAGAACCCAAAGGCAAAGATGGGTCGTAATCCCTCCTTGGCCAAAAGGGAGAAGACTGTTCCTCTTGTGTCTGTCCTATTTCAGGGTTTTTTCCCCTGAAAAATTTATTCAATATTTCAAAAATGTTGGGGTGTATCCTTTTGTGATACTGTAAAATCCCCTTTTTTGCAAAAGTTAACATTTAAATATATTAAATAAATAATTTAATATTATAAATATATACTAAATATATATATTTTTAAAAAAATAATAATTTTTATAATTTTAATATATTAATTTTAAGTTAAATTTTATGTTTTTTTCTTTCCTCTAGTCTTCAGTTTTCTCAAATGGAACCAGAAAAATTCTGAAAACATACAGAAGACCTGAATAAACTCCTATTTTCCAGTTTCTAACTAACAGCAGGTAGATTTCTAGTAAAGGATAACCTTTTGTAGGGACACTTTCCTGCAACTTTATCCCTCATAGAGAAACATTGAGGTCAGAGTAAATCATAGCAGGTTGCTATGAGGGAGCCTTGCCCAGTTTAACCTTCACTGTGGTTAAGACAACTTGAAACTAACGACCAGATCTCTTTAAGATCATAGAATGGAAATCACCAGAATAAGTTCGGTAAGGCAATTAGACAAGCAGAAAATGCTGGAATATTTCATTTTAAACTGACTGCAAGATTGTGAATGGTCACAAGACGTGATGCAGTGTACGATTCAACATTAGTTAAGGCAATGTATCGGACTCATATGCTGAGATGTATGGTGAGAAACGTATTAAACCTTACAGGAGGGCAGTTAGACACTGGTCAGCCTGTTCATTGAAAGGCTCGTTCTTAAAATTAAAGGGACCTAAATAGCGCCATTTTCCTTTCATTTCATCACAGGCACAGCAACTCTTCTCTTAAAAGTTTTCGTGATGCTTGGTTTTTAACTTTGGCAAAAAATATACAATGGTCCATAAGGTTCCAGTGGCCTCAGGATACAATATTTTCACCATACAGTGGTCTCTGAGACGTTGCATCTTGATACTCCAGTCACCATACATTGTCACAGATACTGCTGATCTGCAGCTCATGTGACTGATGGATAATCCAACTAATTATTATGAATATTTTACTTGTAAAACCTCTGTATTAGTGAGGTGCATGTGATGATTGGCGGTCTTATAGCACCTCTCTACAGTGCAGTGCGGTACTACATGTTCTGTACTGCTCTTACATGTATTAGTGAGGTGCATGCAGTGATTGGTGGTCTAGTAGTGCCTCTCTATAGTACAGTGCAGTACTACATGTCCTGTACTGCTCTTACATGTATTAGTGAGATGCATGCAGTGATTGGTGGTCTAGTAGTGCCTCTCTACAGTACAGTGCGATACTACAATGTCCTGTACTGCTCTTACATGTATTAGTGAGATGCATGCAGTGATTGGTGTTCTAGTAGCGCCTCTCTATAGTACAGTGCGGTACTACATGTCCTCTACTACTCTTGTATTAGTGAGGTGCATGTTTTGATTGGCGGTCTTATAGCACCTCTCTACAGTACAGTGCGCTACTACATGTCCTGTACTGCTCTTACATGTATTAGTGAGATGCATGCAGTGATTGGTGGTCTAGTAGCGCCTCTCTATAGTACAGTGCGGTACTACATGTCCTGTACTGCTCTTACATGTATTAGTGAGATGCATGCAGTGATTGGTGTTCTAGTAGCGCCTCTCTATAGTACAGTGCGGTACTACATGTCCTCTACTACTCTTGTATTAGTGAGGTGCATGCAGTGATTGGCAGTCTAGTAGCGCCTCACCACAGTACAGTGCGGTACTACATGTCCTGTACGCCTCTTACATGTATTAGTGAGGTGCATGCAGTGATTGGTGGACTAGTTGCACCTCTCCACAGTACAGTGCGGTACTACATGTCCTGTATTGCTCTTAAATGTATTAGTGCGATTCATGCAGTGATTGGTGGTCTAGTAGTGCCTCTATAAAGTACAGTGCAGTACTACATGTCCTGTACTGCTCGTACATGTATTAGTGAGGTGCATGCAGTGATTGGTGGTCTAGTAGTGCCTCTCTATAGTACAGTGCAGTACTACATGTCCTGTACTGCTCTTACATGTATTAGTGAGATGCATGCAGTGATTGGTGGTCTAGTAGCGCCTCTCTATAGTACAGTGCGGTACTACATGTCCTGTACTGCTCTTACATGTATTAGTGAGGCGCATGCAGTGATTGGTGGTCTAGTAGCGCCTCTCTATAGTACAGTGCAGTACTACATGTCCTGTACTGCTCTTACATGTATTAGTGAGATGCATGCAGTGATTGGCAGTCTAGTAGCGCCTCTCTATAGTACAGTGCGGTACTACATGTCCTCTACTACTCTTGTATTAGTGAGGTGCATGCAGTGATTGGCAGTCTAGTAGCGCCTCACCACAGTACAGTGCGGTACTACATGTCCTGTACTGCTCTTAGATGTTCCAGAATGAGCGGCTCCTTTGGGCACCAGGTGACTGCAGATGCATTTTCTTTTGTTCTGGCTCATTGAGGCACATCTATTATGGCAATTGCACTAAAAATAATGGCATACATACTTACACCACACTTATTATGTGATTTACACAATTTCTAGACCCCTCCATGCCTAGCCTGGCAAAAGGGGAATGTCCTTGAATATTTAGGTGTGGCTTACTTCGAAGGGATGTCGCTTAGTGTCTGATGCTGTGCGCCAAAAAAAAGTGCCAATATTTTGCCACAATTAGATTCATAAAGTAAGTCAACTAATAGAAAGTGTAAAGTTAGACTTTACATGCGGCAGATTTATCAACAATATGGTAGAAATGGGCCGTCAAATTATTAGATCATATTGATCAATCTGCCCCATTGTGTATAAACTCCATGACCCAAAGAAGCTCCTGTTCTCAGAATAGAAAGTGATTTCCAGCCTCCAGCAGCTCTTTCTGATGTTATAAGGAAGGAAGCGCTTCATCTGGATTAGTATCTGCTTGGTTATCTTTCATCTTCGTTTTGTTGATGACATTTTGGATCCTCAGAAACAATGACCAGTTTTCCATAGAGTTCTGATTTCAACATACAATGGTCATCCCCAGAAGCAATTAATATTGTATGTTGAGGGGCCTCTGTATTAGAATTGTGCGATTTAGCACTGTTCTCTCATTGTAAGCAGGTATGTACAAGTAGGTTATGAAAAATTAGATGCCATAACCCGACTTCTCTATCACATGTACCCTTAAAGGGGTTGTCTCACTACAAGGATTGCTTTTTATGTTAAAAATCTTGCAAAAACAAGTCACTTTACAATATGTGTCCATTAACAATATCCTGCCTATTCTGAGATATCCCCTCTTGAATGGGTTGCATCAGCTCCTCAGATCACTATAGCTAAAGACCTGTTCAGTCTCTCATGATAGGCTGCCAGCACTGGTTGCTATAGCTACAGACCTGTTTAATCTCTCCTGATAGGCTGCCAGCACTGGTTGCTATAGCTACAGACCTGTCTTCTACTGCAGCCTAGTAGAAGCCAATAAACATGCCCATGAATTCAAAATGAAACCAAGAAAACAGGACAAATAAATGTAGTGAGACAACCCCTTTAAGCTCGTGCAGAGACCAGCACTGATATATTTTAGGTGGTGATGTGATGAGGAAACTACTAACTGTTGTGTTGGGTAGATGAGCGGAGAGGTTGATGATGATGGCAGCTAAACCACTGAATCCACTCCCCTCCCTCCCCCACTGTAGAGTATCTAGGAAAGGATGCAAGTTCTGAAGGGGGCAAAAAACATAATCAGTTGTCAGCACCCGTGTTTTCTGCCATTTATCTCCACTCATTCCTGAAAATACAAATAAAACCACAAATTTGTCTGTCACTGGAAAAGGATATGACTGCCGCGCTGCAGCGGTTTCTTGAAAGGTCACAGATGTTACTGCGCCTTCCATACATAGCAGCTCATTCAGCGCAGAATAACATTAGACATGGCATTTGAAGAAAACCATTAAATACCATCAGGACGCAACTAGGTTTTGCTTGTTGTCTGTGTGTATGGAGGATCCGCTAACAGTAATTGCTCAGTAGCAAATGGTGTTCTATACATGCATAAATACTAGGCCTTGCTCATAAAACCTAACGCAGGACAAAAGTGTCCTCGTTGCCCATGTCAACAAATCGGGGCACTGCTTACTGATTTAAACTTGAAACTTAAAGTAAAAGCTTGAATCCAACTGGTTGCAATGGGCAGATTGACATGTCTTTTAACAAGCTGCAAGTCTTCAGATTTAAGCCTGTTATTGGAGATACTGGGTTTAAACAGCAGTACGGAAGGCTACAGAGTTCTAAATGGTTAGGATTAGTGAGTAAGAAACATAAACGGGCTTCTGTGCTGCTGATAAGACACAGCAGAGTTCTGAACCGTGAGATGTTGGTTGAGTTTAGTTGTGCTGCACTACTGTAATCGGTACTCCCAAAGCAGAGTCCCAACCACCTCTCCATTGAGAACGGAGAAGTTTTGGGGCTCGTTTAGGAGATAGGTGCGGGTTTCAGAAGTGGGACCTGCACCTATTCGACATTGCTGTCATATCCTAGCGATATGCCATCAATATATCTAGTAAAAGAACTACTTTAAAGCTATAGACTTTATTTGCCGTATCCGCTGCAAATTTAATCAATGTTCCCACATGCTAAGCAATAATGGATGATCTCTTACTTTTAGATACAGGAGTGTTTGTGATTCCACAATAGGATGTGCCCAGGGAAAGGTCACTGAATAACTGCATCCAATCACCACACTCGACAATTTTTCATGTGAAAGCCAAAACCCCGATCTGAAAGCCACAGGTTTGGCTTTGAAAACCTTTGCTACAAAGAATGAGTGGCTGAGCATAGAATACATGGGATGATACCGGGTCGGCCAGAGAGAGAACATGGATGAGTGATATTGGATTGGCTAATATTCTTTTTTGCTTCTCAAAGGTTCAGTGAATCAGAAGTAAATTAAGGATTTGTTACATCCAACAGAGGGCGCAGTGAGCTTCCCAGCTCCTTTCCCATAATGCCTTGTGATATGCAGATGCTTAGTAGAGGCTAAAAGGCAATCTAACTTTACACGCCTTAACTGGTGCTCTCCTCAAGGAGAGATGTTCCCCTTTCTCAGCCACTCATTGCCTCCCACCTAGTCAAGCCAGTATCGCTCTGCTCTACACTGATGAGGGGCAAAACCCCGAAACGGTCGTATGTAGATGAGTGATATTGGATTGGCTAATGTTCCTTTTTGCTTTTCAAAGATTCAGTGAATCAGAAGTAAATTGAGGATTTGTTACATCCAACAGAGGGGGCAGTGAGCTTCCCAGCTCCTTTCCCATAATGCCTTGTGATATAGAGAGAGAACATCCATGTGTGAGGGACTCTTCTTTCTGGTTTATTCAAGAGGTATCTGAGCAACGAACTACTTCTGAGACTAGTATTGTTCCCGCACACCTTGGTTATGGGAGTCTATGGGGGCTCAGTGGAGGATTTTCCTTAATCTGTGAGGCTTCAGTAAATCCACGGCGCACCTGTTCTTGAGTTCATGAAATGTATATCATTTATTGACAGCAGACATATAGATTAACAGGTTTAGTAACTCTCCAAACATTTAAGTGAGATACTGCAAATGGCAATGTTGTAAATCCAGATATAGGTGCAACATTTCGGCCCGGAAGAGTGCAACATTTGAAGGAAGAGTGTCTAGTGGCACATGTGCAAGCGGCTGCAGCGCATAGCATGCAACACAGCTAAAGGAGCATGGGAGAGCCAAGGGGCCTGGGGCTAAAGTAAATGGGGTGCGCCTCATGCTCTGATGTCATGCTCGGTCACGCCCATTGCCTCTGTTCTTAATGAGTCATATGTAAGTTGGATATTTGTGACTCTATTGAATGCTGTGGAGTGTAGTTTTAAAAAAACAGCCACTAGAACAGAACCCAGCATCCCCAAAGCATTTGCCCCTTACCCCTGAGGATGCCGTGTATAGCAGCGAATCGGAAAAATACAAGAAAAACTGGTCCCGGCGCTTGCTGGAAAAGCCTCCTCAATGGGTGTAAGGTGCTAATAGGTTTATTAAAACTTCTGCATAGAAGAAGCTTAAAGGGGTTTTATCGCTACAAAGATCATGTTATGGGGAAAGTAAAAATAAGCACTTTTGTAATTGGTTGGCATTACCTCTGTCACTTGGTTTAGCAGATATAAGCATCTCTGTAAAACTGTCGTTTATTTCTGCTGTTGCTGGGTCAGAACGCCCCTGGGTCGATTCTGGCACCTTAGACACGCCCCCTGCACTGTGATTGGCTTGCTGACATTTCATTCAGCCTGTTGGGATACGCCCCTAGACAGGAAACGCCCTGGCCATGCCCCCTGCGCTGTGATTGGCTGCTTGCACACTCTGTGTTTACTCCCCTCTGAGCTGTTAAAATCGATAGTGAAACCAAAGTCTGCGGGCTCTATGTACATCTCCCAGCTTTAGGGTCAATGTTCTGGGCAATTACTGCCTGTTTAAGGGGCTTTTGCCAAGAGGTTGATTCACCTCTTCACAGGTTCAGTCCTTAAGCTGCTTCTTGGAAAAGAAGGCGTTCTGTTCCTCAGATCGAATGCAAGCCACGCCTCCTTATGATGTCATCACCTGTATTCTATAACATAAGGATTCAACAATGTGTCTGCATAAGCTGCTTGTATAGAGTAGTGCTTAGGTGATCAGCCCTACAAGATAGAGGTTGGGAGTTCAAGTCCCATCAGTAGTGTTTTGTTTTTTTTATTTAAAATTTGTACACATTTGTAAAGATATGAAAATATATGTGTGAACATCTATAATTTTATTCATATACACATACAAAGCTCCCCTATATAGTGTCCCATCCTTGCAGTCACACCAAGCACTTCCAACATACGTGATACAATGCATATATTCTGGGGGATGAGAAATGATATAGGGGAGCCCTGTATGTGTATATATATCATTATAGAGATTAACATATATATTTTAGGTCTCTCTACATATGTGTAGAATTTAGGGGGAAAAAAAATATACCCTGTGAGGGACTAGAACTCCAAACCCCTTCGTTGTAAAAACAATAAGTCTGTCACTGCTCTACCCACTGCACCACCAGCCTAAGTCAATTACAAGATGAGCAGGGCCTTCTCTGAAAGCTGATTTGCTTCTCCACCCATCGTTTTCACTCACATGTCACTGACAGGAAGCAGAGATCTTAACAGCTGCTGGCTTTCAGTTGTGTGTAAACTAAGACATATGACAGTTGCTTGCTGGAGTTTGGAGCCTCAAGGCTGCAGACATAAGCATGCAGGAGGCTACAGAGCTGTTATATCCAGACAACCCTCTGCATCCCCTGCTTTAAACAAAATGATGATGTCACAGTTCTTCAGTGAGGAGAGACACGCCTCCTGGGAGGAGAGACATGCCTGCTGAGAGAAGAGACACGCCCCTGTATTTCAAACTCAATCTGAGAAAATTAGCTGGACAGCACGAGCAGCTCAAATGATAACACCCCTTTAAAGCCACTTTAGATTTTAACGCAATGCGTTTCTTGCCTGACTGGCGCCACTGTAGGAGTTGTATAGCAGCGAAACATGTCAATGGGTACAGAGGGGGGGTGGGGCGCGGACATTTTGGTCTTTTTTACCAGCAGATGAAATCGAGGCAGGAGAAATCAGGATGGAAATTTTGCGAGATACACTGCGGATATGTAACTCCGCTCCATTCTCTATGGCAGGGATCAGTTCCGTTATTTCAATCAAATTCTATACCTTCCCTCTGTGTTTTCAGCAAGTACAGGTTCCAAATAAGTTATGTTCTGGAGATCATGGAAATGTAAAACTTTTTGGATGGTTGGGAAATTTTTGGTAGCTCTGCCAATAGGCAAATTGCTGCCGAGACATCTTTGGGGATCCTCAAGACAGACGATAACCTCAGGGGCCACGTGTGGCCCACGGATCGCATGTTTGACACCCATGTCTTGCAGAAACCACTGTGTTGTATCTAAGGGGATGTTCACTTGGCGTAATTGCGGCGCGCATTCCATCGTGTATTAAACGCAAAAAATGCACGCCGCAATTACGGTAATCCAAAGCTCTCATAGAGAACTAAGTAATTAGCGTGAGTCATGCATGTGAATGAGGCTGGTGGGCTGCCTGCCCCCGCGTGCTTAGAGACTACGCGCTGATCAGCGCAACTCCCAAAACACCTGCCGTATTGCGCCTCATACTGTACACGCCGCAATTACACTGTGTAAACATACCCTAATACATTTGGAAATGTCCCAATTCTTCTTTCCCCTGAGGGCAGGTATCTGGGGTTCAGCAATGCTTCTCCCCATATACAGAGAAGTGGCCCATTCCTCTGAAATTGTCAGGTTCTCACGCTCTCTCTCCTATCTGTTGCCAGCTTTGTTCCATTGGCAGGAAGAGTTAATTTTTAAGATTGCCTTTTTTAATTTAGAATTTTATAGGCAAGAGGGGGACAAACTATGAACAGAACAGCTAGCACTAAATCACGGTTTGCTGTGATCTTCGCTCCGGAGTAGCGTCTGGGATGTGGATCCTATTCCTTCTGCCCACATAAAATGATGCCATGGTGACATAACCCGTTGTCATGACAACCCAAATGTTACAAGCGGCTGTTACCATCTAGCTGCACACGGCTGGATCAGAGGCGTATGTGGCGGGCACCGCAGAGGCGCACATGTATGCATCTCAGTAATAATACAGATTGCATACGTTGCTGCCTTACATTCACCATAGATTTTAGGTGTTTCTGAGATATGTCTTGATCTCACTTTTTAAGACATACACGAAAAAAATGGCTCAACCGGATCACACTTTATTCTCAATAGTGAAGGAGTTACCAGACTAGTTCAAAGACTGGTCCCCACCGCTGCAGGATTATTGATACCCTTCATGGATGGGAGCTGAGCTTCTGTGCATATACACAGAATAATGTTTCAGGTACAAATAAGTGACCATTTTTATTTGCATTTTTCACAAATTTGTATCTTTTTTTGAGCAAAGAAAGCCTTCAGTTACATTATCTTCATCTCTTACAGCAAACCTGTCTGGTGGTTTTTGCTACCCTACCTGAGAGCAGGATGTGATAGAGCAGAGGAGCTGAGCTCTGTGATATATAGGGTTATATGATAGAGGAGAGAGGCTGAGCTCTGTGATATATAGGGTTATATGATAGAGCAGAGAGGCTGAGCTCTGTGATATATAGGGTTATATGATAATGGAAGGAAGCTGGAGGAGAGGAGCTGAGCTCTGTGGTATATAGGGTTATATGATGGAGGAGAGGAGCTGAGCTCTGTGATATATAGGGTTATATTATAGAGGGAAGCTGAGCTCTGTGGTATATAGGGATATATGATAGAGAGAAGCTCTGTGATATATAGGGTTATGATAGAGGAGAGAAGCTGAGCTCTGTGGTATATAGGGCTATATGATAGAGGGAGAGGAGCTGAACTCTGTGGTATATAAGTATATATGATGGCAGAGAGAAGCTGAGCTCTGTGGTATATAGGGTTATATGATAGAGAGAAGCAGCTCTGTGATATATAGGGTTATGATAGAGGAGAGAAGCTGAGCTCTGTGGTATATAGGGCTATATGAAGGAGGAGAGGAGCTGCGCTCTGATATATAGGGTTATATGATAGAGGGAGAGGAGCTGAGCTCTTATATATAGGATTATATGATAGAGGGAGAGAAGCTGAGCTCTGTGATATATAGGGTTATATGATAGAGGAGAGGAGCTGAGCTCTGTGATATATAGGGTTATATGATAGAGGAGAGGAGCTGAGCTCTGTGATATATAGGGTTATATGATAGAGGAGCTGAGCTCTGATATATAGGGTTATATGATAGAGGGAGAGAATCTGAGCTCTGTGATATATAGGATTATATGATAGAGGAGAGACGCTGAGCTCTGTGATATAGAGGTTTATTTGATTTGGAGCAGGATTTCTGAGTAAAAAAGCAAAGAAAATCCTAATAGCACTTTTTAAGAAACCGCGAACCACCTGCTTACCTAGGCCACATAAAGTGCTTTCCCTGTATCAGTGTATGTACAGAGCAAGCTGTCTGTCGGCAGGGTACACAGGACTTTGATGTTCTCTTTTAGGATTCACCCTACATTTTACTCAGACATCCTGCTCCAAATTATACAACCTTATATATTGCAGAGCTAAACTTCTTAAAAGCAGCCGTGTGAACTTACTCATACTGTCTGTTACATTACAGGCAATTTATTCAAATATTTTGCAGCATTGTAATTTGTAAGTATTTTGATTTGGTTGTTTTGTCCAGTTTTTTGAGGTGCGGCAATAGCTGGCACTTTATTCATGTTTTTCTTGTAAGCCGTGTCTAGCCAATGGCTCTGGCATCTGCGACATGGCATGGGATATTATAGCACTGACAAGGTTAGATCCAGTCTGTACAGTCACATGGTTAAATTGCTAGCGTTCTGATAATTCTGCAAGGAGCGGTCACTTTGGGTATCCCTGTTGTGTGCTCAGCTTAGGCAGACGCTTTGTTACTTGAACACTGGGCCTGTCAGTTAGTGGCGGTATAAGAAGTGAGGTCTTATTTAGATGAGAAATGAGCATTAAATGGCGAGCACCACATGACAGGCAGGTTCACCACCGCATCCTACCTGAGAACTCTTTGCCGGGAGCACAAGTTAACTGCTCCCATTGGGTCATCTGTGTGCGGTTCACAAGTTCACCGCTCTCTGTTTTAATTAAAGTTTTCACTATGTACTGGGGGTTTGGCGTTTCTGAAACTGCTTTAAGAGGCGAGTAGGGGGGTTGGCTTCCTTTCAGTAAAAACGGGGGTCAGTTTTTTTCACTCGCAAAAAGCTAAAAAAAGGACTTTTAATTTGGAAAATAAAAGTTCTGCGACCCATAAATAGTGTGACAGGAGCGGAGTTTGAGGCATGTTTATAGAGCCGGATATGCTTCCATGTGAAATAATGCCACAATCTGTTTGATCCTCCAGCCGGTCTCTCGTATTTCTTCTCTTAGGCATTAATGTTAATCTGGGAGCTGTCTGGATAATTTTAGACGGATTCCATGCCTGTGTGCAGCCATTTTTACCCGGGGTTAATATTTTCTCTTTTTTTTTTTTTTACCCCCCCTGTACAAAGAATATTTTGTGCAAATGGCCAATTAAAAATCCCTGAAAATTGACTTAACTCATCCTTTTCAGCGAGTGATAAAAATTGGTGGGAAAGGTCCCCGGGCAGGGGGTGTGCGGGGAAAGAAGAATGTGTTTAAAGTAAAAAATTTGCTGGGGACTGTCTGAAAGGGGACTGTCCAAGGGTTGGGGTTTCACCCGCGGTCAAAAAACATGCCTAAACCCTTCTTCCCAAACCCACCCGCGGATTTCTTATATTTTAGTTTTAAAACCCTGGGACATTTTTTCCCCTTGGCAAATCTTTTCAACGGGTTTCAGTTTTTCGGACCCTTTCAAAGTTTTTTCTAACATTGCAGAGAGGGTTGAGAGGCAAATGTGATGTGTGCAATATTGTAGCCAGGAGAGGCTTCACCCTCTTTACTTATTTGGTTGTTGACGGTTGTCCGTCTTATATGAGCATGCAAAAAAGGGGTCCCCTTTTCCCTTTTTGTATTTTACTATGTCTATTGTTTTTACACCCCTGGTGTCCCAAATTTAAATTCCCCCCCCAGGGCTTTACATTGGGGTAAGGGCCCCAAACCCGGGTTCCCTTTTTTGTCCCTTTCCGACCGTGTCTTTGTCACATTTTGAGCAAAAACCCTGGTCGGTTACCTTTTTTTTTTCCCTGGCCCATTACAATTTTTTGCATGGGAAAAAAAGATGGCAAAAATGAAAAAAGCCCGGGGTATTATAAACATGTTTTTTTTTTTTTTTTTTTTTTTAAAAATTTTATTTGCTTTTTCAAATAACAAAACATGAAACTCTGAAAAGTTAACCCAAATTTTGTTTTATGGGATGCACAGTTCAAGGCCCTGTCCCTGAGGTATGAAAACATCACTTCAGGTATAAGACAAACAGCATAAAAGAAAAAAAAGCATATTAAATATAGAAAAAAATAACCTGTTAACAAAAATGCGTATTTTTTCCTTTCTCCTTTTCCCGAGGGAAAAGTTTTTCTATTTAAATTGCGTCGGGTAGTCCGGGAGTATTTCAAACCTTTCAAAACTTCCCCCCCTACCACAAATCCCTCCTTGGGGTCCCCACCCGTGTATTTAAACCCCGCATAAGACTCTCATCTCCCTGTGGGGAGTAATGCGACTCTATAAAGGTTCCACCCCCCTTGAAAAACCCCCTTGGGCGGGTCCCCTTGTCCCTTTCAGTTTTAGCCTGTCCGTATGAGGAGTCCTCTAGCGTTTCTTTACCCCGGAGATGGAGGGGGAGGGGGCTTTAGCCAAGCGCAGTAGCTCTTTGCCCCCCAAGGGGCGATAAAAACTTTTCCCGGGTATCCAGGGGGGGGTTTAACGACTCCCTGCCCTCTCCCTCGTCCATGCCCCCGGAGGCCGGGAAAAGAAAAATAGAAGCCTAATTTTTTCCGGGGGGACCCCAAAGTAAAGACTAATATACTGTAAAACGTGTCCCAGTAGGTCGGGGTAAAGCTACATTCCCATAAGCCATCCCATAACCCGTTTTGTAGTGCCACATTGGGCAAGTTGCATCTGGGGAATTTTTTGGGGGGGGGGAGTTTAAAAACGTAGATGGCTTATGTATAATTTTTAAAATAAGTCCACGCCAGGTTTCGCAGAAAATAGTTTACGTATGGCCCGTACCTTGCGGGATCGGGTCTGGGTTCGGTCTTCCCCCAGTGGGCGGATGCCAATATTGGAATCCCTGTGAAGCGACTCCTTTCTGCACCCCCCTCTATATCAGCAAAAGCCCCCGAGAGGGAGCACGAAAATTCCTTGTTGTGGTGAAAACCTGTCGAAATCATTGGGGATTGGTCTCCTGGAGACATTCGTAGTCTCCGCACAGAAAAAGAGTTGTAGGCGGTAAAGATGGTCCTGTAAGGAAACTTCTCAATCTTTTCCCAAAGGCCTCAACCATCGTGTTGCGCGGGGCATCAACTTGCCCCATGTTACAGCCACGCTCCCTCCATTTACGAAAAATGGGGTTTCTCTTACCAGGGAAATCGGGGGGGATTCCATAGGCATGTTTTGGAAAAAGCGAAAGGGAAAAGGCCCAAGGTTTCCTAGCTCCTTCCAGACCGAAAAGTGTCCCTGAACAATGGGGACAACTTTTTAAAAGCGGGAGTTGGTTTTCTAGTGTGGAACAGAGTTGTGGGTGCCACGGGGGAAACAGTTCCTCCTAACTCCCATTCGAAAGGGAGATCGGCCCCTCCAACCAATCGAGCATGTGTGGGCCAAAATGCCGATTATACCCCCCAACATCCGGGAGATTCAATCCCCCCCCCCTGCCCCGGGAATATTAATTTTTTGGAGAGCAAGCGTGCTTTTTCCCTGCCCAAAGAATTAGGGAAAAAAAAACGGTTGATTTTATTAATTGTCCCCATGCTTTAGAAGGAAGGGGGGGTTGCAGGGGGGTATGTAAATTGGGGGAAAAGACCCCTTTTTTTGGCATGGGCTCTCCCCCCCCCAGAGACAAAAGGTTTTGTATCCATCGCCTCAAAGTCTTGGAAAAATTTTGTCGATGGAAAAGGGGGGATATTTATTTGTACATCAAATCCCGGGGTCCTGCCCAAACTTGTCCCCCAAAAAAAAAATAAGATAAAACCCGGGGCCCGGGGTCGTCCAACCCCCTACTACCCCCTTTGGGCCCAGAGAACTTGTGCCAACTGTACTCCTTTTAGATACATTTCTTTATACCCTGAAATGTGCCCAAATTTTTGCGGGCAGCCCCCACGGGGGGAGGGTGCAGGGGTCTCCATAAACAATCAACATGTTGTAGATACGCGGCGTGGGGAAACGAGCAGAGAAGAAAAGACCTTTAGCTATAGGTCGTTTTTTTTTTTAAAAGTTTAGGGCAGGCTGAACATGTATTTTCAGCGGTTTTAGGATTCTAAAACCGCAGAAAATATGATTTGTTTTTCTATGCCGCGGAGACATAGCCTTAGTCTTGAAAAGTCCACACTTGTAATAACCAGGCACTGGTCGTGAAGCCTCATAATCTAACCATACTTGTACAACAGATCAATATATTTTTAATTTGATTATTAAAAGGGTTGTTCATACAAGGATTGCTTTTATGTTGAAGATTTTGCAAAAAAACGGTCCTTTGTTCTATTACAGTGTCCTATTATTCCGAGATATCCCTTTTGGTGTGGGCTGATCGCTCCTCAGTTGTATAGAACAGACCTGTTTGGTTTTACGGGTGGGGCCCAGCACTGGTAACTATAGGTACAGTCCTGGTATCCTCAGCAGCTCATCACTGCAGCCAGTAGTACCCAGAAAAACCCCCCTAAACAAAAAAAAGAAAAAAACAGGACTGAGTTAAGATGAATCGATGTAGTGAGCCAACCCCTTTAATAATATCACAACTAGACATATAAAGATATTTATAATGTGTATTGCCAGCCAAAAAGTAAATTTTCTTTGGGCCCCCCTTCTAATTTTTTATTCTGAAAAAGAAATGTTCAATAATGTGTGTTAACTACTAATGGGCTCAATTCGCAGCCAAAATTAACTTGTGGCCAGTCTAGAAAAACCGGACCAATTTCATGGGGAAAATTTGAATTTGGGGGCATATGCAAAAATTAAGTTGTTGCAGCAATTTTATTCCCTGCTAGTCCCCCTTTAATGGCCATGCTTGAGGGGCTGGTCTTCTAGACTTTCCATTTTTTTTTGTCTCCGAATTGAGCCCATTAGAAGTTAACACACTTTATTGAAAGTTAATTTTTTTTTCAGCGCAAGCTTGGGAAAGTGTTTCGAAAAAGACCTTTTTTTTAACTAGTTTTTAAGAATTTAAAAGCCTTTTTTTTTAAAAAAATTTTCCATTTCACACAAAATTTTAAAATAAAAACTAAAATTTCAGTTTTACTTTGGCTAAATAAAACCCCCGTATAGTCGAACTTCCCCGTTCTGTGGGGAAAATTTTTCCCCGAGTCCTTACATTGGGACCCACAGGGTTGCACGAAAAATGACACCCAAGTAAGATAAAAAGGATCCACCTTCACACCAAGAAAACCCCCTATAGAAGCAAAAGGGTCTGCTCCGTCACAGGCCCTAGTCCATGTAGCCGCTTAAAAGCATATTTCTATGCTCAGGCAAATGGCTACCACCATGAGAAAAAAAGGGAAAAAAAATCTACAATCCGAAAACAAAAACAGTTAAGAAGAAAATAAAATGGTTCAACATCTTGTTTTAATTAGTAACATAAAATTTGGGGATATATTCCCCTTTTAAAAGGGGAAACCCGTCACATTTATTCCCCTTTCTGAGGGCAGCACAAGCAGTGTCAAACCGCTGTTTTCCAGCGCTGTGCCCCTTATTCTTTAAGTGCTGCGTTTTTTGAGATTCAATGCCAAATCTTATTCTGAAGGTGAAAACCCCCCCCCAAAGGTAGCCCCACCCACTGACATTATTCACTAATCTCAGGTGGGCGGGGTTTGAAAATAACTGACTCTTTAAATGACTTTTTTTCTGGCTGAAAACTGCAGATTGACACAAATCTAAAAAAACGCATCTTACAGAAAAGGGGCACACGCGGAAACAGCAGGTCTGCACTGCTTCGCTCTCCCCAGCAAGGAGGGTATAATCTATGTGAGAGGTTCTCTTTAAGGCTGGTTCGTATTAGAGCTCTTATTCTGGGCATAACAGTTATGGGGTAACCATGCTATTATGTAGGGTCTTTACTGTGCCTCTATATGCAGAGTTGTAACTAGATTTAATTAGGCAGCTTGGGATGGGCCTGACCACCTAATTACAGAAAATTGAAGCAGAAGTAGCAATAATTAAGGATATACAGTGGTGGCCAAAAGTATTGGCACCCCTGCAATTCTGTCAGATAATACTCAGTTTCTTCCTGAAAATGATTGCAATCACAAATTCTTTGGTATTAATATATTCATTTATTTTGCTTGCAATGAAAAAACACAAAAGAGAATAAACAAAAATCAAATCATTGATCATTTCACACAAAACTCCAAAAATGGGCCGGACAAAAGTATTGGCACCCTCAGCCTCATACTTGGTAGCACAACCTTTAGCCAAAATAACTGCGAACAACCGCTTCCGGTGACCATCAATGAGTTTCTTACAATGCTCTGCTGGAATTTTAGACCATTCTTCTTTGGCAAACTGCTCCAGGGTCCCTGAGATTTGAAGGGGGCCTTCTCAAGCTGCCATTTTGAGATCTCTCCACAGGTGTCTATGGATTCAGGTCTGTACTCATTGCTGCCACTTTAGAAGTCTCCAGTGCTCTCTCTGAGGGAGAAGACCCATGACCTCTGAGGGAGACCCAGCTTTCTCACACTGGGCCCTACCTTATGCTACAAAATTTGTTGGTAGTCTTCAGACTTCATAATGCCATTCACACGGTCAAGCAGTCCAGTGCCAGAGGCAGCAAAGCAACCCCAATACAACACGGAACCTCCGCCATGTTTGACTGTAGGGACCGTGTTCTTTTCTTTGAATGCCTCTTTTTATTTTCCTGTAAACTCTATGTTGATGCCTTTACACAAAAAGCTCTACTTTTGTCTCATCTGACCAGAGAACATTCTTCCAACATGTTTTAGGCTTTCTCAGGTAAGTTTGGGCAAACTCCAGCCTGGCTTTTTTGTGTCTCGGGGTAAGAAGTGGGGTCTTCCTGGGTATCCTACCGTACAGTCCCTTTTCATTCAGACGCCAACGGATAGTACGGGTTGACACTGTTGTCCCTTCGGACTGCAGGGCAGCTTGAACTTGTTTGGATGTTAGTCGACGTTCTTTATCCACCATCCGCACAATCTTGCGTTGAAATCTCTCATCAATTCTTCTTTTCCGTCCACATGTAGGGAGGTTAGCCACAGGGCCATGGGCTTTACATCTAGGGAGGTTAGCCACAGTGCCATGGGCTTTACATCTAGGGAGGTTAGCCACAGTGCCATGGGCTTTACATCTAGGGAGGTTAGCCACAGTGCCATGGGCTTTACATCTAGGGAGGTTAGCCACAGTGCCATGGGCTGTGCATCTAGGGAGGTTAGCCACAGTGCCATGGGCTTTACATCTAGGGAGGTTAGCCACAGTGCCATGGGCTTTACATCTAGGGGGTTATTGCCACATTGAGTGCCCCATGGTCTTTACATCTAGGGAGGTTAGCCACAGTGCCATGGTCTCCGTCAACATCTAGGGAGGTTAGCCACAGTGACATGGGCTTTAAACTTCTTGATGACACTGCGCACGGTAGACACAGGAACATTCAGGTCTTTGGAGATGGACTTGTAGCCTTGAGATTGCTCAGGCTTCCTCACAATTTGGAGTCTCAAGTCCTCAGACAGTTCTTTGGTCTTCTTTCTTTGCTCCATGCTCAATGTGGTCCACACAAGGACACAGGACAGAGGTTAAGTCAACTTTAATCCATGTCAACTGGCTGCCAGTGGGATTTTGTTATTGCCAACACCTGTTAGGTGCCACAGGTAAGTTACAGGTGCTGTTAATTACACAAATTAGAGAAGCATCACATGATTTTTCAAACATTGCCAATACTTTTGTCCACCCCCTTCTTTATGTTTTGTGTGGAATTATATCCAATTTGGCTTTATGACCATTCTTTTTGTGGTTTTCCATTGAAGACAAATTAAATGAAGATAATACCAAAGAATTTGTGATTGCAATCATTTTCAGGAAGAAACTGAGTATTATCTGACAGAATTGCAGGGGTGCCAATACTTTTGGCCACCACTGTACATAAAAGCACCATATATTAGATAACTTATATAGTAGTGCTAGGCAGCATAAAGCTACCAGCTTATTATTCCCCCTTAAAAGGTACCATGTACTTGCACCTGAGTGGGCCCCTAACAGCTCTGGGCCCTGTAAAATGTGCTGTGACTATATATGTTTTAAGCAGCAAAGCAGAAGCTACAGAGCTCTAAAGGGTTACAGTTTATCTATGTTACTTCCAAACAATCTCCTGTGCTGCTGATAAAACCCAGCCGGGAGCCAGTAACCATATTTGGTCTGGCAGGTGGAGCAATGAGAACAGAGGGAGGTGGTTGGAAACCTGGGCAATCTTGTGTACACAACCAGGAGATAAGATCTACTCTAGCTCTGAAAGGAAGCACAATCAGGACAGCAAAGTATTTGGTAGTAAGCTTCATTTACCGTTGCTTATATATTTAAAGCTAATCATTGTGGTGAGAAAACCTCTTTAGTATTGTGATATTTAGCAGAAGCTTTGCTGTTCATCCTGTATGGGTTTCTTGTGTCTTTAGTTCACACTACCATGCTTACGTGAAGTAAAGTGTTTTTATGATGTTTTCTAGCACTTTTTCCTGTGCTTTTATTCCAGAACACTTGTTTGTTTCTTTGTTAACTTCATTAAATGGCTTGTGGCACCATGCCGTTTCATTGAGCCACAAGCCGCTTTAGATTCGTGCTTCCGGTCTCTTCCTGGTCAGGCTGTTGAGTGGTTCTAAAGCAGTGATTAGCATATCAGCTCTGTATTCACAGCTCTTCTAATTGCACTGACATGAGAGCAGGAGATCTTATCTATACAGCAGAAATCTTTAGAGCTCAAAGTAAACCAAAGTAATTAGGGTATGTTCACACGGCTGATTTTGACGTGGTTTTCGAAGCGGTTTTTGGGAGCATTTCTGCTCCCAAAACAGCATCTAAAATGCCCCAGTTCATTTTCATTGATTCCTATGTAAAACAGCATTGTAGTTCACATACGACAGGTTTTTACGCCCTTCTTTGGAAGCTGTTTTGGGCGCTGAAAAAGAAGTGTCATGTCAATTCTTGAAGCTTTTTTAAGGCACGTTTCTCGACGTGTTTTTCTATGCGTTTTTGGAGCGTATTTAGGCGCGTTTTTTGACCTGGCTATTAATTTGTAAGGGTGAAAACAGTGTTGAAAACCTTGCCCAAAACCTTGTCAAAAAAGGCGCCAAGAAATGCGTCTAAAACCTCTTCTAAAGAAGCGTGTTTCAGGCGAGGTTTTAATGCCATTTTGGGAACAGAAACACTCCAAAAACCGCTTCGAAGACGGCGTCAAAATCAGCCGTGTGAACATTCCCTTACTCTCCTTTGCTTGTAAGAGATAACACACTCTGATCTCAAGCTGCCGGCAGTCCTGTGTGCCAAGTTGGTGGGAAGTCACTGCCTTCTATTAGCTAAGACAGAGAAGAGGAGAACAGGTCAGAGAAACCTGTGTGCACTCAGAGCAGATAAAATCTTTCTTTCTCAACAAAGCAAAATAAATAAAGCACTGTGTTTGGAATAAGTCTTACTGCTGCCTACATGTTGAAAGCTAATCATTTCTAGGTGAGACAACCCATTTAAGGATAGCCACAATATGGAAAACATTGTGTGAAAACCACAAGTTTAGTTTTTCCAAGCAAAAAAAATTTCCCCATAAAAACTTCAATCTAAAAAGACTTATAGGAACATTTTATTGAGCTGCCCTTTAGGAAAGCTTTTTTTCCTGCGGCTCGACTATAGGACTGAAGTCACGTGTGAGCCCGACCTTAATTAAAAACCCAGGTATGCACGGAGAAGGCAAGTTTTGTGCAGTTGGATGGAAAGGCTGTAATGTGGCCCCTCACTGTGATTACAGCAGCAGCGTTGGGGAGTTGTTGATAGCATGTTACATGTTTGCCTTCGTCACTGTTACCGAGCAGTGATTTATGTACTGGTTACACGTTTAGCTTTTAATTATAGTTAACACAGACTGCAGTCCGGACAGCAGCTCCTACAAATGGCTTTCTGTTCCGTCTAATGTTACAAGACAAATGTTTGCTTTACTTGGATACAGTGTAATATAATACTTTCATATTATTGGGTGCACCTTTTTCAGTAGCGCCTTAAATGAGCTTTCCTGGCTCAAAGATATTTCTTAATCTCAATTTTCTCTTGTTTCATGTGACAAATTCGTTCTGTTACTTCCTCACCATGGCGTTCTGTTTGTTCTCCATTGTGTTTGACACCATAGTGAGCTTTATTATATGCCATAATTATGTTATACATGGAAAATACTTAAAACATTCTCTGTAAGGGCATGTTCATACGACGTGTTGGATCCGAAAATTGCATCCAAAACATGCAGCATCAGTCGGATCCAAAACGCATCCAACACGCAGGTGCATGTTTGGATGCAGCAGGATCGCACCCTGTGTTGAGACCAGAAAATCAGGTGATAAAAGGGAATTTGCGTCTTTTTTTATTTTTTTTTTTATTTTTACCACGGTATCTAAAGGTAATATGTATGTTTCGCTTTATACATTTCAGTTTGTGTTTAAATTTTCATTTTATAAGGATTACCCCATTGAAGAGTCTCTGAAAGTGAAACGAAACACGTCTGGGGAGTATTGTGTGTTTATACAAATGCTAGGTGGAAAAAGATTTGACCAGCATTTGTAATTGTTTAGCCACATTATGAATATACAGTGGTGGCAAAAAGTATTGGCACCCCTGCAATTCTGTCAGATAATACTCAGTTTCTTCCTGAAAATGATTGGAATCACAAATTCTTTGGTATTATCTTCATTTAATTTGTCTTCAGTGTAAAACAACAAAAAGAATGTTCATAAAGCCAAATTGGATATAATTCCACACCAAACATAAAAAGGAGGTGGACAAAAGTATTGGCCCCGTTAGAAAAATCACGTGATGCTTCTCTAATTTGTGTAATTAATAGCACCTGTAACTTACCTGTGGCACCTAACAGGTGTTGGCAATAACTAAATCACACTTGCAGCCAGTTGACATGGATTAAAGTTGACTTAACCTCTGTTCTGTGTCCTTGTGTGTACCACATTGAGCATGGAGAAAAGAAAGAAGACCAAAGAACTGTCTGAGGACGTGAGAATCCAAATTGTGAGGAAGCCTGAGCAATCTCAAGGCTACAAGTCCACTCCAAAGTACCTGAATGTTCCTGTGTCTAACCCGTTGCGCAGTGGTCCTCAAGAAGTGTAAAGCCCCTGGCACTGTGGCTAACCTCCCTATGGCACTGTGGCTAACCTCCCTAGATGTAAAGCCCATGGCACTGTGGCTAACCTCCCTAGATGTAAAGCCCATGGCACTGTGGCTAACCTCCCTAGATGTAAAGCCCATGGCACTGTGGCTAACCTCCCTAGATGTAAAGCCCATGGCACTGTGGCTAACCTCCCTAGATGTGGACGGAAAAGAAAAATTGATGAGAGATTTCAACGCAAGATTGTGCAGATGGTGGATAAAGAACCTCGACCAACATCCAAACAAGTTCAAGCTGCCCTGCAGTCCGAGGGGACAACAGTGTCAACCCGTACTATCCGTCGGCGTCTGAATGAAAAGGGACTGTATGGCAGGATACCCAGGAAGACCCACTTACTTACCCCGAGACATAAAAAAGCCAGGCTGGAGTTTGCCAAAACTCACTTGAGAAAGCCTAAGACGTTTTGGAAGAATGTTCTCTGGTCAGATGAGACAAAAGAAGAGCTTTTTGGGAAAAGGCATCAACAGAGTTTACAGGAAAAAAAGAGGCATTCAAAGAAAAGAACACGTTCCCTACAGTCAAACATGGCGGAGGTTCCCTGATGTTTTGAGGTTGCTTTGCTGCCTCTAGCACTGGACTGCTTGACCGAGTGCATGGCATTATGAAGTCTGAAGACTACCATAAAATTTTGCACCATAATGTAGGGCTCAGTGTGAGAAAGCTGGGTCTCCCTCAGAGGTCATGGGTCTTCTCCCGCAGAGAGAGCACTGGAGACTTCTAAAGTGGCATCTATGAGTCCAGACCTGAATCCCATAGAACACCTGTGGAGAGATCTCACAATGGCAGTTTGGAGAAGGCGCCCTTCAAATCTCAGGGACCTGGAGCAGTTTGACAAATAAGAATGGTCTAAAATTCCAGCAGAGCATTGTAAGAAACTCATTGATGGTCACCGGAAGCGGTTGTTCGCAGTTATTTTGGCTAAAGGTTGTGCTACCAAGTATTAGGCTGAGGGTGCCAATACTTTTGTCCGGCCCATTTTTGGAGTTTTGGGTGAAATGATCAATGATTTGATTTTTGTTTCATTCTCTTTTGTGTTTTTTCATTGCAAGCAAATTAAATGAATATATTAATACCAAAGAATTTGTGATTGCAATAATTTTCAGGAAGAAACTGAGTATTATCTGACAGAATTGCAGGGGTGCCAATACTTTTGGCGACCACTGTATAGATCAATAGTGTGTGTTTTATTACTGATTAATAAGTATAGGCACCAAATATAGGGTTTACTAGAGGACAGTATTGTGGGGTCGCCCTTTCAGGGGCAGGAGCTCCGCTCAGGGTCAGTTAAGGGTTGAGTCTTGGAGGGACAGACATATTTCTTAGGACTCCCTCAGTATTTATATTTGGTATTTTAGAGTGTTTGTATTAAGGTTTTATATATTGGATTATATTAAAGGTTATGTTTTAGAGGAAATGTTTTTTGTGAATTTGTGGTATGTAAAGCCACACCCCTTTTGATTCTGTCCCCCAAAGTTTTTAACATAAGAGAGGAAACAAACATACACGGAGATTGAACTTGGGAGGGAGGAAGATAAACAAAGCGTCTGCTGCGTCTTTCGGATCAAGAATTGACAAGACAATTCTTAGAACGGATACGAAAGGCGCAATGAGACGCAGCAGCAGTGATCACTCGTCTGAATGCCGATGCGTGTTTTACATTGAAAGCAAAGTAAAACACACTGCTCATTGCTAGATCCATGTTTGGGTCTGCATTGCAGCTAAGAACATATGTTCATACAGACCCAACACACCATGTGAATATACTCTAATGCTCATTTCTCCAAGGCTACTGTACCACATGTAATCTGAAAAGGTGTTTCTTAATCTCAAACACCATAAATTGACATTTGGGCATGGATACATGTACACAGTTTACTTATCTCACCCAGTGGATTGTTCTATTGGCTAGGTATAAAATGGCTTCAAATGTTACTAAATCCATACATCCTAATCCGTTATGAAAAGCAAAACCACATGTGCAGTAATAGTAATACCCAGGCTCGGACTGGCCCACAGGGGAATAGGGCAAACCCCCCGGGGGGCCCCCTGACAGGGATCCTAATGTTGTTTTTTAATGTTACACCCACAGCAGACGAGGGAGTATAGGAGGCCTGTACAGTATTTACAGTGCTGTGGGGGGCCCCTAAAAAAACGCACTGGGCCCATAAAACTCAACTGTGGGCCCCTGGAATCAACCCCACCTGTGGGCCCTAGGCACCCCAGTCCGACACTGGTAATACCAACCCAACTACATCCCAATAGTTATAAAAATATTGCAAGAATGATCAGATTGAAGTTAAAGGGAAACTGTCAGGTGGTTTATGCTGCCCTTTGCGAGGGGGATGAATTTGGGGGAAAAGTTTTGAGTATATATATATAGGATATATGATTTGGAGCAGGATCTTGAGCAAAAAGTAGGGCGTTACACGACAAATTTTGGCCCGTTTATGGCGCGGGTTGAGGGGTTTCCCCGCGGCCAAAAAACTGCGCCAAATCGGTCAGTTTATTAACTGGTTTCTTAGGGAAAAACAGCTTAAATATTCAGAACCGGGGGTTGGGCCGCGGAAAAACCCGGGTGGGGAGAACTCTCCTTAAATTTTACAGGAGTAGCTGCGCAAAGGGGGAAACGCGAGTTTGCGGCTAGGATTGACAAGGTTTTGGCCGCGGGAGCCGCGGCGAGAGCGTGGCGAAACCCGCAGCCAAGACCGATGTGTGAACGGGGCCTTAGAGAAAATACTGGTATGACTCCTTAAAACATCCCCTCACCAACCCCCTACGATAGACAATTTCTCTCCCTCAGTGTGTGCCCGAGAAACTTCAAAGCCTGTTTGTGGGAGGGGTCAATGGTACTTTTAGTTTGTTTTGGTTTTCTCAGCTTTTTTATTCAGATATTCTTTTCCAAATCACATAGCCCTATATATCACAGAGCTCAGCTTCTCTCCTCTAATATAAAATAATAAAACAGACTCACTTTTTTCCCTATTATAAAACCCTATATATCACAGAGCTCACTTCTCCCCTATCAATAACCCATAATCCCATATCAGCTCTTCCCTCTATCATAAACCCTATAATCACAGAACTTAGTCATCTCCTCCATCATATAACCCATATATCACAGATCAGCTTTTTCCCCCTCATTATATAACCCTATATACACAAGCTCAGCTTCCTCCCCATCATATAACCCAAATATCACATAGCTCGCTTCTCTCCCTCTACATTAAAACCCAAAAATCACGAGCTCACTTCTCTCCCCTATCATATAACTCTAATTTCACAAGCTCAGCTTCTCTCCTCTATTATATAACCCTATAATCACAGACTAAAACTTCTCCCCTCTATCATATAACCCTATAACACAGAGCTCGGGTTCTCCTCTATCACATAACCCCTATACACAAGCCAGCCCTCTCCTCCATCATAAACTAAAAAACACGAGCTCACTTCTCTCCCTATCATATAACCCTTATATACACAGAGCCAGCCCTCCTCTATCTATAACCCTAATATCACAGACCAGCTCCTTTCCCTCTTTCAAATTTTCCCTAAATATCACATACTCACTCCTTTCCCTATCATATAACCCCATATAACACGGGGGTCACTTCTCTCCCTCCTCAAAAACCCCATTATCACAGAGCCACTTCCCTTCCCCTATGATAAAACCCAAATACACAGGCTCACTTCTCCCCTCTATCATATAACTCTATATATCACAACTCGCTTTTCTCTTCTTCACAAACCCTATATAAAACAAGCTCAGCTCCTCTCCTCCATCATATAACTCTATATATCACAAGCTCATTTCTCTCCTCCATCATAAACTCTATATACACAGATCACTTCCCTTCCTCTATGATATAACCCAAAATGGGAGTTCAGCTCCTCTCCTTTATCATATAAACCCTTATATCACAATTATAAAAAAAAAGGGTTAAAGGGGTCACCACCATTGCTTCACAAGCTAATCACAAGCATAATGGGAAAGGGCTGGAAGCTCATCCCCTTATTGCAGTAACAGATCCTCAATTTGTTTCCCGACTCACAAAATCTTTAAAGAGAAAAAGGGATATTACCAAATCAAAATCACCCTTTTGCAACAGCTGTTTTGGTGTTTGCCCCTCACAGGCAGAGCGATACAATCAAGCTGGCTGGTGGAAGGCAAAAAAAAGCTCAAAAAGGGGACTATCCTCCTTGGGAAGCACCAATATGTTGGGGATTTTTGAAGGGCCTTTTTCCCTCCACTAAGCATCTGCAAGCACAAGGCTTTTGGGGGGAAAGGGAGCTAAAAGCTAAAGCGCCCCATTTGAAATGTAAAAAAGTCCTCAATTTGCTTCCGACTCCAAATCTTTATAAGAAAAAAAGGATATTACCAAGCCATATCAAAGAATATTCCACTTTCTACACCATTGCCCCCACCCACCCCCATTTCACTTTGCCTGCACTGATGAGGGGCAAAACCGAAACAGCTGTCTCAGATATAAAACTGCTTGGCTAATATCCCTTTTTTCATACTTTGGAAAAAGCTTTTATTTTCTTTCTCTACATTCAAAAGCAAAACTAAATATGACCCATTGGCTCTGAGTCTCATTTGGAAAATCTACTCATTCCTAGAGTTCGTAAAAAAAGTGGTGGAGTTAGACGGAAACGGGGGCTGAGGACTAGAATGGAAACTATTACTCCTGTGTCTATTTTATACTATTGTCATGGTTTTCAGGCCTTCTTAAAGGGGTTGGCTGGAATTACAGAAAGTTATTTTCCCAACATAAAATACAATGATTGTCCTTGGGTTGTGTCTGGAATTGAAGTAGGTTGAGGTGCAGGTAAAGTGTTCATTTTTGTGCTGATTTCTGTAATTTCATAACATAATTTTCTGTGGATTTCTTGCAATTGTGCATCTGCTGTTTGACAAAAAAAAGCTCACACACAGGAAACAGCTCTGTGTTGAGACCAGACAGTCAGGAGATAAAAGGGAATTTTTTTTTTTTTTTTTTTTACACTATCTAAAGTAAATTTTTACTCTGTCCATATTTCTAACTTTTG